>JAZGTJ010007173.1:0-23376 GCA_036877575.1 Botia almorhae
ACTGGAGAGGTTGATAGATGGCTGGTGCCCCAGTGGCAGGTGTGAATGGCTGAACGGGGGGATTGTCTAGAATTCATGACGACAAGATAACAGGCCTAGCAGTTAAGTCTTTTATCAATGCGCTGTTCAAAACTTAGTGAGCCCCCCCTACATAGGCAGCTGCCTTTTTTAGGACGCATCCTAAATGAAATGGTACTGAAGCAATCTGGAACACTTTACCTAGGCAGCCACACATGTAGAAATAGCACTCCTCATGACAAATGCACGGATTTAAAATTGATTATGTTTGTGTAAAAATGTTGTCCTGATCATCTCATGATGACTCTGATCATCTCAAAGATATGCTAGCACACACAATACTGTTTAAAATAAGACTCTTCACAGTCTTGGATTTTTCACTGCGCTCATCACAAAGCATTATGGGATTGCCTTCACCACTAATGACAGAGGTGGATTCTGCCTTGGAATTTGGTCAAAACTAATTATTTTAGAGGCAGTTTCCAAAATACTAACCTTCTAAGTATCTAAGCACTAACTTTTAGACCAGCTTTCATTTCTGGAATATCACTTCTCATCTATTGTGCATGTACAAATAGGGACAGCTCACAAGGTTTTGAAATGGAGCGATCAGGTTATTTCACAGCACAGAAGCCATTGTAAGCCTGAAAATATTAATTCAAACATTCGAGTGTCATGTTTTTCATACATGACATTTTACAAAGGATTCATGCAAAGAATGTATGCAGCCAGCATGGGACAAAAATTTCATGCATGTCTTAAATTTTAACTTTTAAAAGTGAAGTGTGTAAATTCTAATGTAATTTGCACACTTACTTTGGTACTGCTGAGAGTACATGAAAGGAGTGGAGGCAGGTACAGTCGCAATCACTGGAGACTGAATACCAAAAGATGGAGGTATGGGATCAGCCTAAAAACAGAGATAGAGATAACGTGTATTTGGAGCGTCTTTTCTCACTTTGTGTTGCTGTAAATCTTGCACGACTGGATTTTATTTGGAGTAGAACGTAAGAGATTTAATTATTGGTGACATTAGACAGACAAATACAGGAGCAACATCATAAGACAGTAGCAAGAAAGACCTTTGTTAAATGTTGATAAGTGGTAGTTAAGCTATTATTAGATGTTCTAAACATTAAAAGAAAAAAATAACAAACACTGAATAAAACACTGAAAAACAAAATCATGTTTAAAGCATTGACAATAGAAGCTTATGTTGTGCTTTTGTGGTATTTGTGCTTTAAACACTCTGAATAGCCTTGTTCCTAGACTTTTTCTAGACTAGTAAGTACAGCACTATACATGCATTTTTTGTTTGTTTGCACTAATTTTCTGTGTCAAGCTTAACTTGTACTGAACCCAGCACACTAGGTTAATGATATAGCTATACATTTCCTCAAAAGACAGTTGAAGGAAAGGTGCTATATTTAAGGAGGAACACAAGATAAAGGCAGGATAACGTATGGATATTGGAGGTTTAAAGATTTGGAAGCAGGGGTGTAAAAAGTACTTAAAAATATACTTGTGAAGAAAAGTTATTAAGTACCACAATTACTATAAATATTTTACTTAAATATTCATAGTAAATATATAAATATATAAATAAAATATAAATATATAAATAATAACTTAAATATTTTAAAAGTAACAGCTTTTATAGTATGTTACTTTATATATAGTATATAGTCTATATATCTGGCCAATTATCTGGCCAATTAAACTGTATAGTAAAATTAATCTCATTGGTAGAATAAAAATTACATAACACAACATTGCAACCTTACATTACAACAAATAATTGCAAACAACAGTTCCTGGACACCACTTCAGTAAATGAACAACACCGCCTTTATCATTTTTTCCTAGCTGGGTATGGAAAGGATTTTCCCCTCCTACCAAAGACTATATGGTCATATTATGTATTGCAGTGCTAAATATTACATTGTAAAAATTGCAAAATATAATATATTGTAAATATAATATATAAATATTTAATATGCAGTGCATACAAATGATCGAGGCCCAATTTATTTTTACAATACATTACAATGACTCGCTAATAAATGATGACAACTGACATCACAAGCTGGACTGTCTTTGTGTACCGGTTCACCCTTTCACTAGAAGCCGCCAAAGGATGTGTTTGTTTCTGTGCCAGCTGCAGAAAAGCGATGCCTTTCTGAACTTTGTTTTTTGTATCCTGTCTCTTAATACATTCAAAGGGTGGGACCCACTGACATTACATTGACATTAATTGGATTCTCCATAGGTGAATGACAGTTAATCTATATCAAATGGATAAAGACCAGAGTCTTTTGCTATTTGTTTTGAATGGTGAACTAGTGTATAGGGATGTTATGGTTATAAGGGTCCAGCTTCCAAGCCCAAAGTAACACCCGCCCTGAGTTTGTTTGTAATAATATAAGATGGATGAAAATGATGTGCAAAAATGTGTAAAGCATAAACAAAATGGTAAGGAGTAAAGTAATAATTTTTCTTTAAAAATAGAGTTAAGTACAAGTAATACCAATAATACTTAGTACAGTAATCAAGTATAATTACACAAGTATTTACACCCCTGTTCAGAGGTAGAGTGTTGCTTGTGGCATGTTTGTATCTGCGTGTGTGGCGCAGGCACAGCTCGGTCTGTACCTGTGGGTCTGCTGTGGGCACTAGCGGGTGAGGGACACTGGGCAAAGCTGTTGGGGTTTGATTACTCCAGGATGTGATGGTAGATGCGGGTCTACCCTGAATACAAACACAAACACACACACGCTCGTACTGCCCACTGAATGGGGTGGGTAATAGAATAAAGTAAAGGGGAAATGTGACACCAATGAGGATCTAGCTGTAAAAAATATTACACGTTAGCAAATATAATTTCATCAAAGTGCACCTGGACAAAGCAGGTTTTGTATGCACTGGCAAGTTTGTCTTGTACCTGGTGGTAATACTGATGGGGTACTGAAGAAGCAGCAGGCTGTGGTGGTTGTGGCTGAACCGGCGTGTATGTCTGCACTGGTGCAGCAGCTGGAGCCATTGATTTAACATTCCGCATAGCAGCTGGAATAACTGAAGTTACTGCATTTTGTTGACCCAGAGCTCTACTCAGTCGATCTCGCAACTGCTTCACAGTAACCTACACAAAAACGAAGATGACAAAACTGAGGTTGTACCTGAAAAGCACCATCTAAACAGCATTCTAACTACAATGGAACCTAAATTCTACATAGACAGCAAATCATTTTGTCATACAAATATCGTTCCTCACACAGACTCACAATAGCTTTTAAAATACAGTAAAAAAAATACATTTCACAAACAAATACTGAGTAATAAGATTGAGAATTTAGTTAATATATTTGTCGCAGTATATTTTATTGAGTTCATAGCAATACATTATGGGATTGACATTTTGAATGATAAACGTGGTGCTGTCAGAATCTAATCAGAAAAATGTCTCCAGCTTGGGCCCAGCAGCAATGACGGGTCCAAGCACTTTGTTAACATCACCACCTGGTCCTTCTCAGAAAAACTATGCACTGTTGTCACATTCACTTAATTTTGAAAAAACTGAGGACTATTTTGAAGTCTGTTCTACGTCTTTTGTAAGCTTTACACTTCCTGCTGCCAGTCAGTGTTGTGGTGACTCACAACAGCCACATCATTGTGGTCAGCCCACAACAAACATATTTCCCAACTTTGCCATAAATCATTCAATGCATGCAAAAGATGAGACACTTCCTGTTCCCTTTCAGTCAGTCATGTTCAATGTTACATCAACGACTGATGTATGGGGTCTTGCTTGAGAGCCATATCACCTTCGAGTAGAAAAAAAACGCACCAATGAACATTGGCCCGACAGAAAAGAGACAATGAGCATTGGGCAAAAGAGTTGCGGGCTGAGTCACACCTAACCAGCTCGCTTTTATTCAGATTTCTTGCTTCGGAGCAGAGTGTGTGCATCTTGTATTCACTCCGCACTATTCCTACTGGATTCGCCAGCGTTCTGCCGCGATTTGGACGACGCTATCAGCGGTTCCCCTGTGTGCCGTATCTTTTTAAAGATGTCTTTTTGTCCTTGCATTTCTGGGTGTGGTCACTTCCTGACCTCATCCGATGGATGTATGGCTGTATGATCGGTTCCTTGGGGCCGCTCTGGAAGCCCAACCCTGTCCCAGTGCCTTTCTTCCCGAGATGACTCCACCTCTGCGCCACAGCCTGGCCCCCCGTCTGCTCGCCACCGAGGGCGTCCACCTGCGGCTTCTATACCTGCTCCGATGAGGGCTGAGGCAGTACTCCGTCCCTGTCAAAGATCCGGCCGCAGGAAGTTGACGCCTGCTCCTCAGGCCCCTGAAAAGCCCTCCAAGAGGATGGCTAAGGGACCCTGAGTTGTGTGGCACAGAGTGCAGAGGGATTGCTCGTTTTCCGGAGGTGGTGACAGCACCACTCTCTCCCCGGGTAGAGGGCCTTTTGTTCTGCCACCAGGCAACCACCGACACCCACATTTTCAATGAAAGAGGAGTTTCCCTCTGGGCCAAACTGGATGCTGCCCGACAGTGAGACGCGTTGCTTCCCGCAGTGAGAGTCGGCTATGCGATTCAGTTCGCCAGGCGCCCGCCCAGGTTTAGAAGCAACCTCTCTATCTCAGTAGTGGACAGCGATCCTTCGCCCTGCAAGCCGAGATTGCGATTCTCTTGGCAAAGGATGCAATAGAGCCTGTCCCTCCAGCCAAGGTGAAGTCTGAAGTCTGTCAATGTTGTGGTGACACTGGCTAGTAGGCAGGAGGACAAGCTTGGTGTCTTTGCTTGCATTGCCTCCCCCCTGGAATAGGGGGACATAGGCAGTTGTATTCCTTCTTTGAATTTGAGGTTTCCCATTTGTGAACCCTGTGTTGATTCCTCCAGCACCCATCGGCGAGCAGGCTCGGCGGAAGAGGGGCCCTCTCCTGGGAGGACAGGAACAATCATCATGACCTCCCCGCGTCCAGGCTTCGCACCCAACTGGGCTGCAACGGTATGCCTGCGCGGAGCGCTGGGTAGGTTACGAGGCAAGGAAGCTGTCGTACAGAGGCACGCCTCGCCTGCCCGTACTTGCAGTCCTAGCCCGTAATGTGTGTTCGGCTTGCGGCGTTACGTTGAACATGACTGACTGAAAGGGAATGTCTCGGTTATGCATGTAACCCTTGTTCCCTAAAGGAGGGAATGGAGACAGTACGTTCCCTTGCCGCAAGCCTGATTCACCGCTGACTGACCGGGACACATCTCGGCTCCTCAGCACAAACCTGAATGAAAGCGAGCTGCGGCCGGCTTTATATACCCGCTTCCAGGTAGGCGTAACTCGACGTATTATGCCTCACCGTTTTTGTTGGCACGATTTCTCAGTGACCGACAAATTATCAAATGTAATTGGAACAGTTTTTCATCAATAAATAACTGTAAATTATTATAATCAACTCTGTTCGTATCCAATACAAATTGCAGCTTTAATGTGCCAGAGGAGAACTGGTCCTCTCGGTTGAGCCTGGCTTCTCCCAAGGTTTTTTCTCCATCTATACATCACTGGAGTTTTGGTTCCTTGCCACTGTTGCCCTGTTGGCTTGCTTGCTGGGAGACTGCTGACGTCTAACTTAGCCCAGGGTTTTGTAAATTGTAAACGTCTAATATTTGTATTGTATATATTTTATGTATGTATTCTACTTTTGCATGTTGTGTGTGGTTCATGGTACTATTGCAAATCCCTTATCCCCCTGTCCCATAAGATGTTAACTATTATATGCCATCCCTATGTAAGCTAGAACGCATATCTTGCTTAAATAATTTTGTGGTTTATCTGTTCAGTCAACCTTCATTTATTCATAAACATACTATAAACCTAATATGTCTAATTAGACTTATACATCTCACTCATATTATTTGCAATAATACCATTAACATGTCTGACATTTGTTTTGTGTTTTATTATTATTCTTTGTTTTCTTATGTAAAGCTGCTTTGAAGCAATGTAGCATTGTAAAAAGCATTATATAAATAAAATTGAATTTAATTGAATGTAAATACATCTCAATTAAATTCAATTTTATTTATATAGCACTTTTTACAAAGTTACATTGCTTCAAAACAGCTTTACGAATATTGTATATTAAACCACTTTACATTGTTATTGCCATATGATCGTGATTATGATCAAGATATGATGAGACTTTCAACCACCATAAAAATATCTGGAAAAATTGCATACAAACTAATTTCAAACATTTAAGCATATGCCTTTTTAATATTATAATAAAAACTTCTGTCAAGCGACCCTGAACTTTTCACTGGTGCATACACACATACATGCATACATACACTATACACATACAATATATACCGATTCTTACCTGTTCAGTGTTGGACGGAAGGTAAGATATGGCGGCCTCTAAGCTACCCTGTGAAGCCAACAGACTGGCATATTGATTCATCTTCTTTGCCAGCAGTGCACCTATATCAAGGGCAATACCACCCTGCGCCTTCTGCACAGCTCTCTGCAGGACCACCACCTTCTCCACCAGCTCCTAGAGACACAGAACAATAATATACAGAACACTGTCCTTGTACATTTATCAACAAGTATTCTCATTTAACTCTCATTTATCGACTCAAGTCTACTCTTGGCTCTGTTCTACTCATTATACTCATTAATAACAAATTACTGCAGATGGCACTTGATCTGTGGCTTTCTGTAGACGTCTCACCTGAAGTGATAAAGGGTTGTTAGAGTCCTGAGCTTTGGCCCAGTAAGCTATCAGCTGCTCTTCTGAGCCTGCGCAGATGTAGCAGAGACAAGCCTGGGCCTGCAGTTCTGTGTCTTCAGTGGCCTCCAGCCTGGAGCCAAGCAGACCTTCATTGGCAATAAACATTGTTTATACTCGAATAAAATCAATGGAATTATTGCTTTCAAGATATCAAGTAGGTTTTTAGAATTGTGATTTATAATTTATGATTAAAATAAGGTTTGTGGTTAACATTACTTCAGGACACTTTCCACAACAAAAACAGAAACAAAAAATGCAATAATACCGTTAAATTATGTACTCTATGCATTTTTTAATTTTTTTAATCTTTTCTTCTTATTTCTATATTGTTTTTATTTCTCAAATAGTTGTTATAAATGTTTCTGTAAAGCCACTTTAACAATGCAAACTGGTAAAATAAAATAAATAATAAAATAACTTAAAAAAAATTATCTACTCACAACTCGTGACATGCATTGCATTTTGAAAAAGCAAGTAAATAAGTTGCTACATGAGAACTACAATGCTTGCCTGATTTGTCAAACAAGTCATCACAAATTTGTTTGTAACATTGTAATATTACAATTGTATATTAATATTACATAAACATTAAATATACACAGAAATCAGAAATACAAAATTGTCATATTAGACTCACCGCAGAGAGACGAAAACTCTTCTGGTTTTGCATAGGTCATGACTGCAGTCAAAGCTTCCTTCCAGTTCTGAAGGTCACATGTCTTCAAAATGTCCAACCAATCTTTCATCACCACTGCACTAATTAGCTAAAATACATAAACATTCTACATTACACTTGCAGCAGTAAAACATTTGAAGTATTATTGGCAATAATCAGAAAACACTTGAATGTAAGGAAAATTATACAAATATACAATTATACAAATAAAACAAATAAAAATAAAACATTTTTAATACCAGGACATTCCTTGGGTTTCGGAAGAAAGTACAGAAGATGCGGTAGTGGAAATACATCAATAGCACATTAGTGGTTCTATTGTTTATGGCTTCACCTTGGAGATTTTGCTTTGAGTTTTGGTGAAATATTTCTTCTGAGTCTTTGCCAAAAGTTCAGGACCGCCAGCAATAGCCAGGATGATGCCATCCGCCATACGATTGTCATAGAGACAGAGGTTGACAGCAGCTTCATAATCCCCAGTGAGCAATGCCTGAGTGATCAGTCCATCAATATCTGGTACAGAAATTACATGAATAATAATTAAAAAATTTATGAAAAAGAAAAATATAAAAATAACTAGAATATGACTCTAGATACCCTATCCTTGTTTTTGAAGAAACTTGCCCTGGCTAACTTTGAGGTTAACACCATCAGAGGCTGAAGCTGAATCTTCAGTGACGAACATCTTCTCAACAGCAGGTTCTTCCTCATCAAAAGGAACAACCTCTAAATCAGATGTTTCTACTGCAGGGGGTTTTGAAGTGTCTTCTGCAGTGCTATTCTTTTCAAGCTAGGTAAATAAAAAAATATATAAAAACATTATGGTATGCTAATCAACAAAAGGTTTGCCTGGAATCTGAAAACTGTAAATAATATTGTAAAATTAACTAAATTAACCTTTGATACCCAACCAATAACATTACGCATTTAAACCCATAAACCAAGCACATGACACTAGTACGAGAACTGCTTGATTGGAAAAGATACCTTCTCCAATGTAGTCTCTTTATCCCTAGAAAAACTAGTCACCGGATTTGGCAAGGTTTTGGGACATTTATTGTCTTTACTTCAGTTAAAAGAATAGTTAAAAGTTAAAAAGCGGCTGAAAGTTAAGTTTCTGTGCCCCCTTACTAAGAAGGAAGTTCATGAAAAAAATAAAGGAAAAGCAAAAATGTCCTTTGTTATCATGGAATCAGTGGACAAGACAACACAAGTAATCTTTGTGTATAACAAATTAGTTATTTAAGTCAATTTATTTATTTTAATAGCTCCTAAAAGATCATAACCAGTGCACTTACTACATTGGATTCATCAGATTTGCAGTTTCCGTCCAATGCTGATGCAATCTGAAAACCACAAACGGAACTGATTGAGTCCTACAATCTGAGACAATACACAAATAATTTACACTACATCATATAAGAAATCAAACGAAGACTGTACAGAGGAGAAACACCTTTAGGGCTAGCTCATCCTTTTCATATCCCAAAAGTTCCAAATACTTCCCTCGTGCATCGTCTTCAAAATTGACCTACAAATATAAATATTGATTGGTTACATGAAACTTGCATGCAGAAGCTCACGTTAAAAGAACTGCAGACTTGTGACATAATTACAACAATTTAAAGCTGCAATCTGTAACTTATGCCTCTCTATGGCCATCGCTGTTTGAAATATCAAATTTGCAAGTTGTGTGCCAAGTTATTTCCTTAACAAGTTTCAATTTCTAACAACTGCTTTAAGACATGGGTGCTCCACCATTCCAGCACCCACACACATGCGCTGGTTCTTCTTTTTGTTTACAGACGTGATATAACCACAAGTCAAACTTGCACTATATTGCCAAAAGTATTCGCTCACCCATCCAAATAATTGAATTCAGGTCTTCCAATCACTTCCATGGCCACAGAAGCATGCAGATTGCTTCTACAAACATTTGTGAAAGAATGGGCCGCTCTCAAGAGCTCAGTTAATTTCAGTGTGGTACTGTGATAGGACGCCACCTGTGCAACAAGACCAGTCGTAAAATTTCCTCGCTACAAAATATTCCACAGTCAACTGTCAGTGGTATTATAACAAAGTGGAAGCGATTGGGAATGACAGCAACTCAGCCACAAAGTGGTAGGCCACATAAAATGACAGAGCGGGGTCAGCAAAGGCTGAGACGCATAGCGCGCAGGTCGCCAACTTTCTGCAGAGTCAATCGCTAAAGTTGATATGGCCTTCAGATTAGCTCAAGAACAGTGCGTAGAGAGCTTCATGGAATGGGTTTCCATGGCCGAGCAGCTGCATCCAAGCCATAGATCAAGTGCAATGCAAAGCGTCGGATGCAGTGGTGTAAAGCACGTCGCCACTGGACTCTAGAGCAGTGGAGACACGTTCTCTGGAGTGACGAATCACTCCCGATAGAACACCTTTGGGATGAATTAGCGAGCCAGTCCTTCTTGTCCAACACCAGTCTGAACTCACAAATGCGCTTCTGGAAGAATGGTCAAAAATTCCCATAAACAAACTCCTAAACCTTGTGTAAAGCTGAAGCTGTTAAAGCTGCAAAGGGTGGGCCGACGTCATATTAAACCCTATGAATTAACAATGGGATGTCACTTAAGTTCATATGCGTCTTAAGGCAGATGAGCGAATACTTTTGGCAATATAGTGTATATGTGCCACAAATTGGACTCCCCAGCTCAAATTATAAATCATTATTTAAACTTATTAAACTTACTGATTAAACTTACTGATCAGTTATGTACTTGCTCAAAAACTGTAACCGTTTGTTTTAACAAAAAAGTTAAAATTTTTAGCTTTAATAAGTATTAAAGTGTCTTACCCTTATAAAAGACCACACAGTCTTCTCAAATATATTCTGTGCAGCATCAATCTTTGTCTGACAGTACTCCAGAAAGTTTCCTGCTGTCAGGGTGGCTTGAAGTTGGTTTGAGCGATCTACAAAATCTTTTTCTGTCACAACCTGACTGATATGAACAACATGGGCAGCAGATTGCTGGGGCTGCTGGGTTGTTGGCATGATGTTGCCCAAAGTGACTAGTTTTCCACCAAACTGTTCAAAAATAAAAGAAATATGTGAAACTGGTTTGGAACAAGCCTTCTATGGTATATTAAAAATGTCAGACGTTAAGTCCAAATCTGTGTGTAAACTGCAAACACTTACAGCAAAAGATGCTCCCACTGGTTTACGGATCCATTTAGGGGGTTTCTTTAGAGGTGTGACAATGCTTTGGCTAGCAGTCGGCTGAGAAAGTTGTAATGGAGGCAATGTCTTCCCCATGCCAAAAGGGTCCATATTTCCAAATGAGCTAGTTAACTACAGACAAAATCATAAGCTTCTGTGAGAGGACCACTTTGATTAGTCAAAATTCATTTAAGTTTGTCCTGTTCTCCGAGTTCATTTTTACCTGATCAGCATGTGTGTCGATGGCATTATTATTGCTTCCTCCCATAATGGAATAGATGCTGATGTGCCCATCAAAGGCAGCAGCAGAGAGCACAGCAGGGTTCCTGGGGCACCACTGGATGTCAAAGCACCATTGAGCACTGGTGGGGAGCTCATACAGGATCTGGCAGCAACCAGCATTGACAAGATGACGAGAAAAGCAAAGGTTTTGTTAAATTTATTAGCGTTGCATGTTATATTACCACCACAGTACTATCATACCAAGCCTCAACAGAGGTGTCGCAATACACCCGTATTTACAATAATCGCAATATAATAATCATGCTTACTGATTACCATGTTAACGCTACACATATAATAATCGCTAATAATTTAGTACCAATATTTGGTTGACATTGCAAAACAGGTGGTGTATATTTATATATATATATATATATAATAAATCAAATAAATACACACCACCTGTTTTGGAGGCAAGTTTTTATATATATATATATATATATATATATATATATAGCTTTTTAGGTTTTCCACAAATGTAGAAACCCTGAAAGTACAGATAGTGCAGCAATATTCCCTAAACAGCAGTATTCTAAGCAGTCACCTCAGCCGTGTTGGGATTCCAGCAAAGAATCCTGTTATCTTTTCCACAGCTCAGGAGCAGCTCTGGATCAGCTACACTCCACGCTATGGCCAGCACACCTCTAATAAAACGAATACAAACAGTGGAGTATTTAGTTAAGATTCCTTAGGAGTACAGCTATCCGCTAATAAACTAATGAAACATCAGTCTACTTTGTGTGGTTCTCCAGCACTTTGAGAGGGGAGGTGGCAAAGCGGAGGTCCCACATCTGGATGACGGGCATTCGGTCATCCTCAGAAGACAGTACTAGCTGAGTGGCTACATCAGGGTTCCAGGCCAAACCAGAGCAATGCATCTAAACCACATTACAAACTCATAAAACATCACATCTTGTCATTGCTGAATAAATTCTTGGGTTGAGTTATTGCTAGATGTTCAACTTGGTCTATTCGAAAGACAAATTATTCCACAAACCCTGTTGCTGTGATCGCTGACTTTGATGATCAAGTCATTCTTTCTCAGATCCCAGACTGAGGCTTTTCCACTGGGGCTAGCCGAGGCCAGAATGTGCTGGACCTGTTTGTTCCATGCAATACAGCTGATGTCCTCTGGAGGCTTAAAACAACGACAACTGTTAACGCTAGAAAAGGATTACTATTATCCACTATGGTTTAAAATTGAACCTATGGCATTGTTCTGCAGGCGAGGTGCATGTCAGGCTAGAGACATAGAGTGAAAACAGGCCTTAAGGCTTTTCTGAATAGTTGACAGGGCACTGAAACGGGTTTGAAAATGTGTTTTAAGTGGTTGCTTCAATGTAGTTTTAAGATAGATCTGAACAGACACTAAAGAAAATGTAAGTGGTGCTTGCCTACGCAAAAGTTGCTACGGTCTTGTGGGTGGTTTATAAGGTATTGCTAGGTGGCAGCTAGAGAGTTTTCAATGGATGTCAATAGGTTTGCAAATATGTGAAATAGGCTTTCTTCTGAGTGGCATATAAGATGTATAGATGTATACCTGTGTTTTGGGCCCTGGTGTCATTGGGGAGCTGAAGTTGTTCAAATCCCAAATGTAGATTTCTGACTCATTTCCTCCTGAGGCCACAAGGTTAGTCTAAAGAAGAAAGTCTGGACTTTAACATTTATCACAACTCTACATATTGTAGAAAAACAAAAAAAACAATTATTGACAATAACATCACTCACGGATAAGAACTTGATTACCTGAAACGAGTTAACGTCGAGTGCTCTCACCGGCCCTGTGTGTTTCTCACTCTGGGAAATAATCACTTCACTATCACCGGCAATGATTTTTGAGGCATCATAGAGGATTATGTTTCCATTCTCACCTCCAGCAATGAGAACACCAGACGGCAATCCTTGGGTTTCAATACCATTGGGCCCCCAGACCAGTTTATGGTATCTAGATTGAATAGAATAAGTAAATAATTTACACAAAAATGTAAATTCTATCATTAACTCATTAACTTCTGTCATTTCAAACCTACATGACTTCCTTTTTTTGTACAGAAAGTAAAATACAATGCCTTTTTTAACAACTAAAATTACACAAAAACATATTCAAGCTAGTCTTTCATTCAGATTGGCAAATTTGGATATGCTGAAGTAAAAATAAGATATGAGATCTTTGTCGAAAAGCAGAACTGAGTAAATAAATACAATTTTGGTCAATCTCTCAAAAAATCGTGAGAGCTTTAGAAGATTTTATTAGGACTTTATTAAGCTTTGGAAGAATATGCTGCATGTTATTTTGTCATACATTTTTACTGTATGGAAGAGAAATAAGCTTTTTTGAGTTTTGTAAACTAAAATAAAAAAGTAATTCTTAAGGGTTTAAAATGAGTTATGTTTGTAGGTGACGTATTCACAGATGACTAGTTTTACAGGATGATTTTGTTAAAATTGAAATACAACAAATAAAAAGTGATTATTGACCATCTGTTACAACCAAGCCAACAAAATTTGTAAATTTGATAAAACTGTTCTGTCAAACAGACAATTTATTGCCTATAAAACAATTTCTTCAAACCACTGTAATTCCCAAACAGATACCAAAGGTGACATTTGTTTGGAAGTTATTTGCATTGGATGACAGCCTAAGTTATTAGCATACAGTGAGACCTGATCTCAGTACCTGTGCGGAGAAGAATAAGAACCACATGACTTCATGGCTAAAGTGGGCTCAGCCAGATCCAATTCAAAGATTTCCAGTGATGCATTGGTGCTAAATGTGGCATCAAGCTGCTGGGCTGAGGTACCTGAACAGGCAAACAGCCATCAATAACATGCATAAGCATAATATTACATAAAGATTTTTGACAAAATGTCTTAGGGGATTAGAGGAAAGTGACTGTTAGGTCTACCTGCTGCCAGATAGATGGGGTGCTGCTGCGCTGGACTCCAGGCCTGAATGGCTGTTCGGTTAATTTCTTTTAGCTTCATTCTATGACAAAAAGCCATCACAGAGTTATGATTTACCAAATAAACATGTTACAGACTACTTTAACAGTTACCACCTTTTACTTGCTCTAAAAATCTTTAAAAATCTGCTTTAACGTTTATTCTGTTTAGTCTGACTATATTTATGACTGAATTCAAAGGTATAATTGATATGTCATGATACCTCATACAAAGATTGTATGAAAACATTTTTAAATTCATATGCTACACTTCATGTGCCCACACTTTTTGACCAATTTCTATGAGATTTCCAATCATTTGTAATGACTTTATATTAATATTTATTTTATAAGATATACAATTTTTAAACCAAAATACATATAAAACACAAGTACTTGTATAAAATAAAATAAATAAAACCTTAAAATCTCAGTTTCTCCAGGCCCTGAAATCATAACTTTAAAATACCCTAATATGTTTAACATTTCCATTCACATGCACTTGTAAACAAATCAGTTTTAACAGGATAATTTAAACATACTTTTTTGTCCAAATATCCATTTGTTATTCTGATAACACTAACCAAACCCGATACTATGTCACAGCAGCAATGCAACACAGTGTCTTTTTTATGCAGGAATTGTTGAGGAAGCTAGGACCTTAGAAAGGCAACAAAACCAATACTTACAATACAATATCTTTATTGTAAATAATTTAAGACACCAGATAACACTAACATCACTGCTTTAGGCTGTTGCACTATTACTCCTGAGGGAAACAATTAGACTTTGCTTGGGAGATGATTTTTCCCATAAAAAATGGGTCACGTTTTAGTGCGTAAACTTAAAATTTAAGTTATTTATACACTTACGATCCATTTAAAACACATAATAATGTAGCAGTGAGGCTAATGCAGCGATCTACAGAATGAGTTGTGTAGTTTAAAAGTGTTTACCTTTTTTCGCCACCTGTCATGCACAGATTTATTCACACATATACACGTAGACTAAAGTGAATTAGTGTGAAAACGTTTTGAGACTCGTAGGTTTGTGTGCTAAGTGAGATTTGTCCCGGCTGCGGATGGACACAGTTCCACGTCCCCACTGCTGTCCATCAACGTGCCACAATAAGCCCCGCCCAGTGTCGTGACGACTTCCGACAACAAGTTCCGCCCCCCAGAGAGACGACGAATTCCGGCGGAAAAGCTTGTTGTTGTGTAAGTGTTATGTTTCTATGGCCTGTAATTGTAGCGCTCAAGAGACAATTAGTGACGCTTAGAGCAGTTTTTAAATGTTTATTTGCTATAATATATACATCAAACGTTTTATTGTATTAAATCAAACATCATCATGTGAATAAACTCTCCCTTACAAAAAGTAATGTGGTGGTAGCATAGCACGGTGGTATTAGATGGCAATGCTATGTTACTAAATGATTACTATGTTCGTAGGTCATGGCATTTACATTGCGGTTACAAAAAAAGAATACCGTGGTATTATTATAATGAATAAAAAAAATGTTGGTACCATAGTTCGTGTCTCACAAACAGGATTAATTAAATACATGTCCAATGATAAGTTCCATGTTTTATTTTAAAGTTCAAAAAACATTTTTATATGTAACATTTAATGCTCTTTAAACAACTGACTGAAAGTCAAAGACATTTATGAAACATATTTTTATGAATACCCAAATACTTTAATTATAACAAGAACAGTATCAATGAAATGGGCGTTATTGAAAAATTATAGAATTGTAAACATTGTTGTCAGTGGTTATGTACTGTGTAGGTAGCCTAAACTTTCACACTAGCACTGAAATTATTAGTATTAAATGTAAGTGTGCCCTTAAACAAAAATTGGCAAATTATTTTGTATCTCAGTGATATTAATAATGATAACACTTAAACTCTAAAAAAAAAACCTCTTCTACTCTATTCCACCCGAGTTTGTTGATCTGGGTTAAGGTTATGTAACAGCATAATGTATTTCAGAAGCTAAGAAATATTATTTCCCTTTTTCAGACTGCAGTTTCTGGACCAAAGGCTGTCAGACTGCATTGCTGTATACATTTGTTATAAAAAAAAAATATCAAAATAGATTTGATTGGGGTAAGGTGAGCCTGTGGGTAAGCAACTTTTTGGCCTTTTCTGTCATGTGACCATACATTCGAGAAGTACTAATCACATCCAGCAGTCTGATTGAAAAACACACCAAGGAAACGCGGTACGTTTTTACTTTTTGAATAAAGCAAAAAACAATGGGGTATATAATTATCAATTCAAAAGCAGTTTAAACCTGGAAACCTGAACTTTAAAATTTTTAGAACAAAGAAATACCATGGTGAAGAAATATTAATTTTAGGTCACTAATCAAATGGAAACCAATTTGTACCAACTCAAGTATATGCTGTCACTAAAGCAAAATTATACTAAACATTAGACCAAGTTTATATGGTCCTGTGTGAATATTTTAAATCATAGTAAATTTGATACATAGTAATTCAGGTCCCACTATACCTATTGCACACATTTGTGGTATTTGTGGTAGGTTTAGGTTTTAGTTATGTTTAGGGTTAGGGATAGGCTCAAAAAGAATGTAATTACATGCAGCTACTATAAATACAATTGAACAACACCTATTCATACAATAGGTACACGGGTGTTTCTTATGTAAGTACATAGAAGTCTAAAAGACAGAAATCATACAAGGGTAATATAAAGTGGGTAAATAATTGACAACTGATACTGTTTTTATATATTGTAGAAAACTACAATGCCACGAAACTATATTCGAAAAACTGACTGGGGCTCAGCAACATATGAGGAGCTGGAGAAAGCTTTTGTTGAAGTCAAAAGTGGAAAATCCATCAGAACAGTGGCAAAAGAGAGAAAAATTGGCAGGTCAACCCTGCAGAGGTACATGAAAAAGGCAGAAGGGAGAAGAGAAAAAACAGTAGGGTACAGAGGAACAGCAGAAGCTAAGAGGATCTTTACCGAAGAGTTAGAGGAGGAACTGGCAGAAAATATCAGGACACTGGCTGAACGCCTCCATGGCATTACCTCAAAGAAATGCCGTGAAATGGCCTTTGAATTGGCCCAAACGAATAACATTCCTGTCCCAAACAACTGGGGAGAACAGAGGTTGGCAGGTGGGTTGTGTAGGACATCTTGATTCAACAAGTCAACCATCTAATATTGTTCTACTAACTAGGGTTATAATTCATTCTTATAGGCCGAGATTGGTTCAGTAGTTTTATAGCCCGCCACAAGCTCAACTGCCATTTATCTGAAGCAACATCTTTGGGCTGTCATGGACAGGTGATAGAACTATTTGACAAAACAGTCAAATAAAATATCAGATCATGTAAAATTTTGATTTCCATGTCTGGAAAACTTACAGAAGTTTTTCAGAATCAGTAATCAATATCAAATGTCTGGTATAAAAATATTTAACTACTAAACATTGCTCTTTGTGAGTATGATCACTAGAAGATTATTTTTAAAAATTATGTAAATGCAGTAATCTCAAACAACTAGAAAATAATAGGAAATGTATTACATTTACATTTATTAAAATACTGACAACATTTTTCAGGTCATCAGTTTTAGTTACATCAACCAAGATGAAATTGAGAAAGAAATTAAAGAGGAGAATGATGTTCCTGTCCTGCTGCATGACGTTTTGGAAGATGAAAGTGCTGAGATTTGTGATTCAAACCAAGACATGCTAAACAGAGACTTATTTCTTACATGATGTTATCAGATAAATGGAAGTGTAAAATGATTTATTATTAGAATGTTTTTCAATATTATTATTATTTTTATTATATTGTTATTTTATGTTATTTTGTAATTATATTGTTATTATTATATTTATATGTTGTTATTATGTTTACTTAACATTAAGTAAACTTTACTTGCAGTACAACATGTTCCACAAATAAAAAAGCCAATATTTTTTAAATTATATTTTAGTGTCATATCGTATGGGATTTTGTAATGCCAGGTGTTAAAGTTACAATGGAAATTTTATACAATTTGAAAAGTGGGGGAAACATTATGCCATGGACTTATGAAAAGTAGAAATTTCTGCAAATGGTAGGTACATCTCCATTATCCTTTTGGCCCTAAATAAATTAGCCTTACTGGAAACAAATATTGTGTTTGAATTTATTGGGCTTCAACAAAAATAACTTTGTTTACTTCTTTTTCTTGGCCTGATTTATTAATAAAGTGTGCATGTCCACAATTACTTCCACAACTTCTTATGTTTTATATTGGGTTAAAATGTTTTTTAAACATTTAAAAATATTATTGTATAAATGCAAAAATTTTAAAAAGTGCTAAATAATTAATTAAATTTGTTTACAGGAGTATGTTGAGAAAGGTCTTGTGCAGTCAGGCCAGTACCAACAGTAACAGCAGCAATAACAAGCTGTTCTGAAAAAAACAATAAGATTCCACCACCAGCTGTGTAAGAAATCAACAACTATATAAAGACCTAAGTGTGTTTTACTGCAGATTTAAAAAGCCTTACACTCTATTCCTCAAGAGGAACCCTCCAGTCAATAAACAAATAACCCTGACGGCTTTTTCATCATGGCCTGCGACTTCAACCACGCAAACTGAGACAGTGTTGTTGAAAGTTAGGGTTAGCCCTAACTTTAGGGCTAGGGTTTAGGGTTTAACCCTAAAACTGAGAAAGTTCTACAAACGTGAACTTTGCAACAAGGGGAAACAACACGTTGGAATATGTTGACACAACAAAGAAGAATGTGTACAAAGCTGAACCCTGCCCCCACCTCGGGTACTCAGACCACATCTCAGTTGTGCTAATCCCAGCGTATAAACCACTTCTGAAACTCACCAAACCAGTTCAAAAACTCATCACAATTTGGCCAGATGATGCTACCTTAACACTACAAGACTGCTTTCAGTGCACAGACTGGAACATGTTTAAAGAAGCGGCCACCAACATCAACCACACAGACCTGCATGAATATACAGAAACCATGAGTGCTTATTTAAAAAAGTGCATTGATGATGTGACAGTCACCAAGACCATCACTTCACGTGCAAACCAGAAGCCGTAAATGACAGCAGAGGTTTTTGGATGCTAAAGACCAGAGATGAAGCTTTCAGATCGGAAGATAAGCAGCCCTCAAAACAGCAAAAGCCAATCTGTCCTGTGGCATCAAGAATGCAAAACGGTCATATGCCCAAAAAATCAATGATCACTTTACAGAGAGCGGAGACACACAGAGCCTGTGGCAAACCATTCAGTTCATCACTGACTACAAGTCCCTGCCACAGGCCTGTGATGACGACACATGCCTCCCAAATGCACTCAACCACTTTTACTCATGCTTTGAAATGCAGAATGACACACCTGCACAAAAACTGCCCACACCCTCCACTGACCAGGTGCTCTGTCTGTCTCCAGCCAACGTAAGGAAGACCCTTTCTAGGATAAACCCACGCAAGGCTGCGTGTCCTTACCTGACATACCTGGCCGTGTACTGAGAAACTGTGCTGCACAGCTGTTGGATGTCCTAACAGATATCTTCAACATCTCACTGTGCCAGGCAGTCGTCTCCACGTGTCTCAAATCCACAACAATCATACCGGTACTACAGAAATCACCTGTGCCCTGTCTAAATGACTACCGTCCCACTGACTCCAATCATGATGAAGTGCTTTGAGAGGTAAGTCATGCACAATATCAAAACTAGCCTCCCCAACACACTCGATCCGCTCCAGTTTGCATACTGTCCAAACCGCTCTACGGACAATGCAATTTCCTCCACTCTGGCTCTTACCCACCTAGAGAATAAAGACCCCTGTATTAGAACACCGTTCATCGACTCAGCATTCAACACAATAATCCCACAACAACTCATATATAAACTAAAGCTGCTGGGCCTTAACACCTCCCTCTGGATCCTAATTGGATCCTGGACTTTTTAACTAGAAGACCTCAGTCAGTCCCTGTCGGCCGAATACCTCAAGCACTACCACACTGAGCACAGGTGCCCCACAAGGCTGTGTGCTCAGCCTGCTGCTCTTCACGCTGCTGACCCACGACTGCACTGCCAAGTTCAGCTCCAACCACATAATCAAGTTCGCTGATGACACAACAGTGATAGGTCTCATCAGCAACAACGATGAAACACACTACAGACAGGACGTGGCTGGCTGAATGGTGTGGCACTAACAACCTGTCTCTCAATGTGAGTAAGACAAAGGAGGTTGTGATGGACTTCAGGAGAAACTCTGTTGAACACCCCGCACTGACCATCGACAGCTCGACTGTGGAGAGAGTCAGCAGCACCAAATTCCTAGGGGTGCACATCACTGAGGATCTCACCTGGACCACCAACACCATGTCACTCTCCAAAAAGGCACAACAGCACCTACACTTTCTCCGCCAGCTGAAAAGGGCAGGTCTCCCTCCACCCATCCTTACTACATTCTACAGGGGAACTATTGAGAGTGTGCTGACCAGCTGCATCAATGTCTGGTACGGTAATTGCAGTGCTGCTGACTGCAAGACCCTCCAGCGGACAGTGAACACAGCAAAGGTCATTGGTCATTGGTGCCCCTTTCCCCTCCATTCTGGATATTTTCCATGCACGATGCTCCAGTAAAGCTACTGGTATTGTGAAAGACTCCACCCATCCCTTTGACAGTCTCTTCCAGTTATTGCCATTAGGAAGACGGTTCCAGAGCATTAGAGCCCGCTCTGCAAGACCACTCAACAGCTTTTTCCCCCAAGCTGTGAGAACCCTCAATTCCAATCACTTCAGCACTCTATGAAACTTTATCCACAAAGCTCCCTTAAAAAAACAGGATGCTCTCTCCCCCCACCACTCCACACGCACCACATGACAACTTTGGAAAACCTCAAAAAAACATTGTGCAATTCTGAGTGTGCTACACACAGGTGAGTGGGCTGAACAAACCACCAGGAGAAAACACACTCTTCTCTCTATATGCACCAGACACTTTCTTATGTTAATAAGAAACTCACTCACTCTATGTTACAAGAACTCAGTAAGATAACACAAATGTTTACTTGTTATTGCACTACAAATCATATTGCACCACTTGTTTCTTAACCTTAAATACCTCTTTTGAACAATATCTTACACAACATTGTACAGTATTATGAAAAGTACTTGTATAGTCTGTCTTAGGTTATGTGTAAAGTCAACTGTTGTATAGTCTGTTTTAGGTTATGTGTATAGTCAACTGTTTATATGTATAATTAGATTGCCGCTTCTGGTTATGTGTATAGGTTGTGTGTAGTCAACCGTTTATATGTATAGTTAGATTACCACTTCTGTAAGTTAGCCATGTATAGGTTTAAAAAATTGCCTATACATGGGCAAAATAAAATCGTATGTTTTATTGTTGTAGCACCGTGGTCCTGTGAGACACAATATTTCGTTCCACTGTATGTCCACACATACAGTGGAATGACAATAAAGCTCTCTCTATCTCTCTCTGTCTCAGTACCAACAACTCACTACTCTCAAAATATTTAAAATATTTATTGGCCTGGTTTATTAGGAAACAAAACCAAAAGGTTATTAAAAGTTTTTCTGTACACAACCGTTCTAAAATAGTGTGCAAATGAATTCAATGAAGATCATGCAAAAATGACTGTGATCTTTGCAACGACTTATTGTATTGACACCAAACTTTCTATATGTGATCACAGCCATGACCTAGTGGTACAGACACAGCACCACCTACTGTTGGCAAAATATGAACAATTTGGGGTGTTATTTGGGTGTTTCTCATTTTGAATTTTGTCATAAAAGGTCATAAAAAGCAGTATTTAACAAACACAATTGTGTATTGTTGTTGTGTATTGTGTCAACTTGGTGTGTGTGCATTATCACCATAGTTTGAGGTGACCTGCAAAGTTTGGGGCAGATGCCAACAAGTTGTCAAAAGATATAATAAAAAATATAAAAATGCGTGTAACACATTACTAAGAAACATGTTGTGTAACTCCTTTCTTTATATTCTTTGGCTCATGTAAAATTTGTCCTATGCTACTTAATGTCCGCCATTTTTAATTATATTTAAAACATACTTTTTCAAACTCCTCCTAAGGCCCAAAATTTGGTATGTAGCTTCTGGAGACACCAGTGACAAAAAGTAACCCTTGTCAAATAATGCACAAACAAATTCTACAAAGATCATGCAAAAAAGGATGTATCTTCACAAACTTGGTATATGTCATCACAGGCATGACCTGGGGGTACATGTACAGTTTTGTGAAAGTGTCACCTACTGTTGTAGAGATAGGAAAAATGGTTTTGCTTATAACTTTTGAATGCTTGGTCCTAAAATCATAAGGGTGGTCTCCTTAGATTCAATAAGGCGTGCCTAGTTGAACCGTATCATCAATATCGTCAGTGCCCTCTAGTGGTCATGTTTTTAAAATGATAAATAAAACATATTGTCATTTAACTTTCATCATTAGATTAACCCCTACAATAACAATTTAGTCCTACAATATCAAATATGCCATGTTCTACCATACTTTCTGTCTGTCATATTGAATTTTATTCAAAGCTTTTTCAAACTCCTACAAAATTTGCCTGATCTGTATGAAATTTGTTATACAGCAAGTATGGATGCTCGTAACAAAGACTTATTTAAAGCCCTTTGATTGATCAACCGGGAACAATTTCTATGGCGAGCACACCAATAGGACGTGTGGCTGTATTTTCACAAAACTTTAGTGTATTGACACAAAACGTAGTATGTGCTATTACTAGCACATCTTATTCACCTCATACAAAAATGGTGTTTCGCCTCCTATTAATCAAAAGTTATAAGCAATTTTTTTACGTATTTTTATATTTTCAAATATGCATTATAATTAATTTCAACATATATTTTCCTTTGTGTGTTTTTTGGGCTGGACCCCATAATTGTTTCTTGCACAAAACTTTTGATTTATAAGTTCTAGGAACAACATTTTTTCCATTGATTCCTTGGCTCATGCCAATTCCAATGTCATTGTGGTCACTTTTGGTCTCTTTAAAACAAGTCAAGCTGCTGCATTCTGTGTCAGGTACAAGGAGGACAGAAAACCCAGATGCAAGTATCAAGGTAAGTTTATTGACAATTCACTAGAAATGTAAGGCAAATGACTCAGTCCAGATGGATGGGAAGCTCCGGGTGGAGTAGCTGCCAGGAACAGACGGGAACGGTTGACCACAGATGGCGGTAGTTGTTTAAAGCGCAGTGTTAGAAAGTGTATTTGTATGGTTTTGTTACCATGTTCACACTAATCGCTCGCGTGAAAGCCGCGTTTGATCCCGCGCCCCCCGCGTGAGTTTCTGCAGCTTTTGTTGCGGTTAATGTAAAGGCGTGTCCTGCTGAACTCAATCAGCGTGCGCCTCAGGGACGCATTTAAACATTCAGTTTCACCGCGGCAGCGGTCG
>JAZGTJ010007174.1:0-23372 GCA_036877575.1 Botia almorhae
GTGTGTGTGTGTGTGTGTGTGTGTGTGTGTGTGTGTGTGTGTGTGTGTGTGTGTGTGTGTGTGTGTGTGTGTGTGTGTGTGTGTGTGTGTGTGTGTGAGAGATCATAAACAGCCCTATATGTACCTGTTGGTGTGCATTTTTCTCATCTTCTCTTGGTTTCCTGTGTGTGTAATCTACAGGTGCACAGGCCCTGGTCTGTATGGAAAGGAACATTAGCCTGGGGACATGGTCACACAGTAAGAGAGTTTGTGTGTGTGTGTGTGTGTGTGTGAGAATGAGAGCTGTTTCAGATGTAAATCACCTGCTCCACTTCAGACAATACAACCCTCTATCAAAGCAGCTTGTAAAATATCAGCACCCTGTGGCTCCATTTATAAAACAGGCACCCCAAACAGGACCGGAGGAGAGAGGGGCCCCTCTACATAAGTCTACATAAGACTCACAGGACAAGCCTGTGTAAGTGCCCTTTACAAGTCTGCTGTTTAACACACAGGCCTTAATGAGAAAACCAAGCAAGCTGCATCAACACAACACAACACAAATGTAAATAACGATCACACACTGAATAACAGCACATCTTACAGAAAAAACATGAAGTTTACTTCTGTATCTGGAGTATGAGAGTCACTGTCTAAAAGTGCACAAAATTAGTCCAAGCTACTTCATAGTTTTACACCATTTTTACAAAAATGTGTGGAATGCAAGGTGTGATTCACTACTCTTACCAACAATTACCATAGTAATCATATTTTAATCAAACATATGACAGTTACCAAAGTTACATTTACTACAAAAGTGTGATAACTGCCACCATAAAACAAAACAGAACTTTAAACTATAGAAATAGTCAGAAATCATCTTACACTCACATATTAACTTATCACTATACTTGCTGCATAGTATTACAGTTACATACTACATTATACACTACAACTACAATCACCATCACTGTTGCTTCAACTTAGTTAAAGAACACCAGAGATTGTTTTCATACCCCTGAAATATGTAGTTTTGTCACATAAATCATCCTGTATCAAGTGACAAAACAGGCAAATCTTTGGATGCTAAAATAATTTTTTTAGATATTTTGAGAAATGAACTTATTCAGGACCACAATATTATTCATTTAACAGACACTTATTTTTTATCTTTTACACTTTTACCATTTAGTTTGAAAAGCCAACATAACCTGTTAATGAGCAACGTCTAATCGGTCCCCCACAGCGTGGTACCAGATCTTGCTTTAAAAGTTTTACCTACTCTTTGTGGCGGAATGAACTCCCACCCTCCACCCGAGCTGCTGAGACCATAACAACCTTCAAAAAACAACTCAAACACACCTGTTTCACAGACACCTGACCAATCCCTAATGCTCTAAACTCTCTTTCCTACAAAAAAACTTCATCTTTTCTCTAGTAACAATATCTACTTGTAAATGTAGCTTGTAGACTCGGCTTGTTGGTTCTTAGGACACAATGTTTAATGCTGTCGTCGCTTTGAATAAAAGTGTCTGCTAAATGAA
The DNA here is from genome assembly GCA_036877575.1 of Botia almorhae. NCBI lineage: Eukaryota > Metazoa > Chordata > Actinopteri > Cypriniformes > Botiidae > Botia > Botia almorhae. The sequence continues at coordinate 1,524 of JAZGTJ010007174.1, forward strand.
TAAATTTAAATGTAAACTGCAAAGCTATTACAAGAAATAGTCTTGTTCTGAGCCACCTCCTAACAACCACTTTGCAATGCAGTCTGCAGTGTGCAGTCTGTTTTACAATGCTAGCAGTGCCCTCACACTGTAAATGCATCCTGGGAAGCCATTCGGATGTTTGTCTGTGTGTTAGGCTCGTTGCCGGAGCCAGCAGGCTGAAATGTTATCTTCTTAGTGAAGCTCTCCAGTGGACAGACTCCTCTAAAAACACATTATGTGTTTTTATGTGTCAGATCGTGTATGACCCCCCACAGCACATTATCAGCCATTAGCAGGAGGATGGAGGGGGTCGTCCGGAGTCTGATCATGTTGACTGATTTTGATTAGGTCATGTTAGAAGCATTAGTCTGAGAGAATGAGAAAATGTGCGGGGAGAGATGGAGGCCTGTGGGGTTATTTATACATCATGCCCCTGAAGTGCATGTAATGGCAGCCAAGAGATGTCTCAGACACGAAATGCTTTCCCATGCAGGCCAGGGACAGGAAGTTGTCTGCTCTGTTGATGGAGGAAGCATATGCTCTTTATGATACTCTGATCTTAGTGTTGATTTTTTTTATGTTTAATTTAGCATCAAACTGAAATAAATTTTACACTTATACAAACTTAAATGCATGTACACTTATACAGCTTATTAAACTAAAAAAGAGCAAAATATTTAACATATTTAAAAATTTAAATGTTTAATTTGCAGCAAAGAAAACGCTGTGCATTACTATGTGATGACATAAATCGATTAATCTTTGTTTAAACTAAATTTTAAATAAAATAAAATTAAAACGTAATAAATTAATAATGAATTAAGTTACGATTAACCATCCAACACCGATTTGGTCAAATGAACAAATGACTTACACTACCAGACAGCAACGTTTTTGGACATTTTTTAATTATTGTTGCTTGTGTGATTGTAAATCGGCATACAGTTCAGTCCAACAGAAACATTCACCACCTCTCTAACATGCTGCTTTAGAGTGATACTGCATAAACATTTACAGCACAGGTTTGTGGCTTTTCAACCTATTCATCTAACAGCACGGATCAACTGCACCAGCAAAATGCTATTGCACAGCTTTACATCTGTAATTTAAAGAAGCTACCTTCTCAAGTGAGGGTTTTCAAGGCGAATCTAGTGCAAGCAGCAGTTGAATGATATACATGATTTATGGGTTTCCTTATCTTTCCTGAAATCACCACCTATGCCTCATTATTAGAATACGAAAAGGAAATCTGTTTGAGGAATAAAGCACGGCTCTCTCAGGGTTTAATCCAATAGAGGGTGATTAGATGGGGCAGCTTTCTGCTTTTATAAGAAGCTCATTGTATAGAGGCTGAAAGGAGCCCAGAAGTGTTGCCTCCAAGAGAGTCATGGGGTCTTTCTAAATGCTTGCCTCTATATATTGCTTGTGCTAATTTTTAAGTCATTAAACATGCTGAGAAGCTCTAAGAATAGTCCACACGTAGACTAGATCATCTCAGAATGGGTTAGTTAAAAAACAGGAAGTACAAAAATGTCTTATCTTTGCTTTAAAAAGGATAATTACTTGTCACTTCCTGAATCAATCAGTCTGTAAGTCGCCCCTGGAAAACAGCCACATGTTGTTGCTCTTGGTTCTGCATGGGTTTAAAAGAGCCACAGACTTGGTCTGCAGGAAAATGCACAATTAAAAGTCATAAGCGTGCTTATGTCCTCAAGGATTTGCATTATAATTTGATTAAATGTGGCACAAATGGAAATTTTATATAATATATATATATACAAAGCTATAGTTATAGTTAATCAGAAATTAAATTTGTTGAAATTAATGAAACCTAATTCATATTCACAAAACTTTAACTTCAATGATGTTGTACAAGCATATTAGTACGTGTAGTACATGATTAGTTGATAATTTACTTTTGCGTGTAGGAAAGCAGAACAACATCTCTCGGGTCAGTGATGTAGTAAAGAATAAAACTAATTAGAGACATGCTCTAAGCGATGTATATTTCATGACTAATGCACAAGGGGCCAATTCCAAACCGAAGTGCTCATAGACTGTCGATCTGGATGGTGTCCTGACATTAATGGCCTAGTCATGATAGTTGGCAGTGATTGTTTCCAAGCTACACAAAAATGCTCACATATTCCTTCCCTGAAGCAGCAGGTTTTAAAGGGATGGCGGTGAAACAATCAAATAGAATTTAAAAAATGGTTAGAACGAAAGGTGAAAAGTAACTGACCTAGCTGTTTGTTTGATGTTTTGATGCAGAAGACACACTATGAGTCATGATTTCAACATTTAAAAAAATGCATTTTCCTGTTGAAAAGATCAGCATGCTGCTTCTGGCTAGTTTATGCTGGTCATTGTTGATTGTGGGCTACTCTAACTGGTGGACAAGTGCAAAGAATGCTGGTCAACTGACCTGGTTGACCAGCATTCTTTGTTAGAGTAACCCAACTCACATGTGATAACCCATACACAAAACCCATACCTTTGCATATAACCCATCACTGGTGAGGAGTGAACACTGCAAGTCATGAACACACACACAGAGCAGTGGGCAGCACACTACTGCACCCAGGGAGTAATCGGGGTAAGGTGCCTTACTCAAGAGCACTTCAGTTGCTACCAGCAAGAGCTGGAATCGAACCAGCAACCTTTTGATTACAAGCCCAGCTCACCAACCAGCAGGCCACAACTACCTCTTAGTTCACCAGCTTCTTATGCTATGCTGGTCTTTATACTAGTTGTCATACTGAACCTGTTGCAAACTTCATAAACACGCTGCCTCTTTTCCAAATGCCATTTCATTGTGCGCAAAAAAAGTTATCATGCCCTGCAGTTCAGCTATCCAGACATTTAATTGTCTCTCTGTGAGATTCACGATCAAGTTCAGAAAACACTGCAATTGTCCTCCTGGGGTAAAAATAGAGTTCAGTTCAAACTGTGAGTGAAATGAACAATGAAAACAGCAATTCCAGGCCAAGGCTGAAGAGAAGCTCTTTGTTTGTTTCGACATCCCCTGAAATCTTCTTTGGTTTCAAAGCAAAATGAAACAAACAGGAGATAAAGACAGCAGATACGGAAGAGATGTCACCAGCCCTTTGCAACTTTTCACACAATGTTTTAGAGACAAGCCTTTTGTGGTTTCTGCTGAGCTAAATTTAATCGCTTGGTTTAACATGTTAGCACCAGCAGCTGTATGTGTTTTCACTGTTGAAACTGTGGAAATGTTTAGTTCATTGACAAAGACATGCTTATAAAAAGATGAAAGGTACTCACAGTTGAAAAGTCCTTTGTGGTTGTTTGGATTTACAAGGTACAATTGGCATTGTTAGATTTATTGGGGTTATGTCTATAAACATGCACCTGTCAGGCGAATGATGTGGATTGTTTTAAATGCAACACCAGTGTTGCTGAGGTGAACTGTGTGCACTAAGGAATGTGTGTTTGTTCATGTGCTGTGCAAGTAGAAGTACATTAAACTCTGAGAGGGCAAAGAGCACATCTTTTGTCATTCAACAATATGCAGTGTGGAGAATGTCACAAACAGTTGCAACACACTCTTAAAAAATGTTTTGTAACATTTAAGTATTTGGGAGCAGTTAAGCTTTTGGGAGCTCGTTCTTGGTAGGCACAAGGCATCTGAAAGTCAAGTTCATTCATTCAGGAGCATCTCAAAATAGCTCAACAGTAACACTTTTCAAAACAAACTTTATTTACTATAGCTTTCATAACCAGTGGTGGAAATGGCTGAAATTCATAGGGGAGACCTAAGCTGGGAACATATATTATATATTTTTAACCATAGATGCAGACAATCTCACTATATTTTTGTATGAAATATGCATAGTGTTTGGGGCCTATTTTGTGGATAAAAGATGGAAATCCTCTACATTTTAAACAATTGAAGTTTACACCCTGAACTCCATGCAACTCGCCATATATTCCAGGTGTTCTAAAGGCATACGAATGGGTTTGGTAAAAAAAACAAATCTTTCTAAAATAATAGATTATTTTTCAGAGGTGGAGCTAGTTTTTACATCTTACATTTTTTACAAGAAAATTTAATGAAGGCACTGATGCACTGACATGCACTGATAAATCATTCACATTAAGATGGTAATGTATATTAAGCAATGTGTGATGTGTATTAGTAATTTTTATTGTAAATGTTCTATAGGCTTTGTCAAAAAAAGTTGTAGGAATTAAGAAAAACAATTTAGGACAAATAAGTGACTCAAAAGGAAATTGATAAAAGATGTACAGAAAGTAAAAAAGAAACAAAGAGAAAGGAGGCCACGAGTCACAGCATTCAAGAGAACCATGCGTGCGAGTCTGCAGCTGTAGCCTCTCAGCTACACACACACACCGATACATGCATGCGCTTACAATCGGAGGCATTGTGGTTTTAACAGAACTAACAGTGGTTCGTCTCTGACATTAACCATTAGTGCTTGCATGTAGTCATCTTGTACCGTACCACAGCCAACATCATGTGCTATGATATCACCCTCTGCCCTTCTTTTTTATTTGTGTTATTTTTATTCTCTCTTGCCCTCATAGCTGTCGGCAAACAAGTCAGTCTTTGTAATTCAATGCACTGGAGAGACTCAAACAAGCTAAAACGCCACCAAAATCCTGCTTTGCAACCAGCAGCTTGAGGCTAAATTCCTTGTGGTGGCACCTACTGAATAGAGGAGCTTAATTGTGGCCTGATCAATATGTCAGTCTGATTTTATGGAGTATTCTAGATGCCTCTGAAGGCCTTGTTCTCTGTGCAGATGGGGAAGAAGAACCGGATTAACATTAATATCCCCTCCAGTATGTTGTATTTCAGATAGTCGACGTAAGAAGGTTTGTGCCTGTTATTAGCTCAAATTTAACCTTAAACGCTTCCTACAGTGGAAGGGATCAGGAGATCAGTTTGTGCTAGCTGCCCATGTGTGAGCCTTTAGTTTTTATCTGAGGCACATTGTTTATTGTTGTTGAGCCCACCAGAAATAATCCCAATTTAATGGTCGCTTTTCGCCCGAGTGATGTATTGATTGCTTTTATCCCTCACTCTTCCTGAATGAAATAGATACACTCACAGTTGTTTCTGGCAGTCATCCGTTATTGCAAGCGAGTCACTCTTTGACCGAGTGGAGTTGCCGACAATGGGCAATCAACACACTGTTTGTAGTGTTATCCAAGTGCACGCCTGTTATGATGCAGCTGAGGGGGAAATATCCACCCGTGTCCAACTGCACTGCAAAAAACAATTCAGGGGATCTGTCAGCACTGCTGAATTTAACACATTCCAAGTTAAAAATTTGAGTTTATTGATTTAATTGATTTAATTATTTTAAACTCAAACTTTGTTTTCATGAGTTATGCTGACTTAATTACTACATGAATTATCATTATTAATAATGTAGCAAAGTTCATTAATTTAATATTGTGTGTAATTTAAACTTAAATATATGTTAATATTTGTTTCCAACAATTTTACGTTATAGTAACTTGATCATTTTAATTATTTTTGTGGTGTTAAAACTGAAAGCCTGAAACTGTGCTAAAGATTTCCAGTTCTAAACTAGATAATGAATGTTACTTTGAGTGCTCTTTTTTTTATCAGGATGAGAAGAGTAAAAGATTTAATAAATGTTTACTATTATATTCTGTTGGTATTTTAAAGAAATTTCATGTTTGTGTTTTTATCATTCTGCTGAAGAGTGGAGCATTTGTTTAGGCTCGGGGGAGGATCTTTGGGAACTATATAAAAAGTTGCTCCAATCAAAGGTTTTTATTGGAAATGCTGGAGACAGGATCAGCTTTTCCTTCTACCTGACATTGTGGAACATTGTTTTATTAAACAAAAAAGATTTTCTTTTTACTGTCCATGATTGACTCAAATGAAATGAAAGTTGTTTTTGGAGTGTACAAAGCAAAAAATAGCTGAAACAATTTTATTATTATGAGTACTGAATTTAGTAATTTGTGTTAATGAAGATTATCTTTGACTCGAGAAAAAGGTAATCTGTCTAAATCAATATAGTTTGTTGGTTGAACTTAATTACAAGATGTCATAACTAAAGAAAATGTTTTCCATAAAAACTACAATTATATTCATTTTTTATGAAATCATAATTATTTTTTAAAAATCTCTTCAAACTGTGTACAAATCAGAATCTGTTAAATTGAATGATGGCTATTATGAAGTTACCATAGTTTTACTGTGCTAACAACAATAACTGTAGCAACCATGATTTCATGTTGGAAACTGTGGTTACTGGGGTAGGTGTAATCATTTGTGGATGTAGGTGTAAATAAGAAGAAAAATAATATTCTTTAAAAACAGAAAACATGTTAGCTTGTTTTACATGTTATACTTCTCTTTAGATATTTAATGAACAACACTGTGAGCTAAAAAATATCCAAACAGTTAAATATTCCATATAATTCCAGACAGATGACGTAGCTGTTGCAAGAGTGATTAACCTGTCATTTGGTCAGATAGTTCCGTCCCCTATCATGCTATTGGTGGAGTTAAATTTGCTATGACTGAGAAACAAGCTGAGACCAGGGAAAAGAGGAGGAAATAAATTCCTAATTTACGATTACGATTTTTATTTTATTTGTTTTAACAATCAACAATCTTATTAAATACTGAATGTTTCTGAAGAAACTCAGGTCAGTGGGTCACAAAACACTTGTAGGCACCATTTTTAATGCTTTATATTGGGATTAAGAGTTTCCATGACAACCATTATACCCTTTGTGGCCAAATGTACACATAAGTACATTATTAATGGATTAAGAACTATACAATCCATCCCCTGTACTGTAGACACATTAAAAAAAACCTAAATTACAGTTGTACAGCCTGAAGTCCAGGACAATGTGTTTTGTAGGAACTCCAGGTTAACCAATAAAAATTAACCAATAAATTCATCTCTTCATTACCATGCAGTCCAGACAGAAGAATCAGTTTTTAGACTGACAGAGTGGTAGATTACTGAGTGTCATATGTTGAAAGAAGAGCTCACAGTATGATTCCACAGGGCTTGTGAATATATTTCTTTCTTTACAGCTCATGTGCTGCTACAGGCTTTGTGTCCAGTAGAGTTCATTAAGGATTCATAATTTGTGTCTTTTCCAACACTTAAAGCTATTAAGCATACAAAAATAACCTTTGTGTGATTACTTATGGAATATTTTATCCAACCACACAATCAACACATAGTGGCAGTCATTTAGTTGACATGTTTATCAAGTCAGCTTACTTATGTCAGGGGTGATCGGCCTGCAGAAACACAGTGGTCTGGTTCCAGGGCACAGTGGTGACAGTTCATAGTCATATCTAACCAGCAATGAGCTGATTGAAAGTTAACAAAATAAATACAAATCCGGCAAAAAATCTTAATGGTTCTAAAAATGTATTTTATAATTAATTTGTTTATTAGAATTATGAAATTGTATTTTAGTTTATTAAAATATCTCTGAAATATGCAATATGCCTATACATGTTTTTGACAGGTTAAGATTTACAGACAGACAGTGGAGATCACAGTGGATATTGGTGAGAAGGGTCTCCATATATTTGAGTCTGTTTCACTCTCAGCAAGCTGAAGGAAGTTATCGGTCAGTTCGCCTAAATTTCATTTGATCATTTTCTAAATTCCCACCATTTTTACAGATGTCCTCATTTATTCACTGCTGAGAGAGACAAGCAGACAGGGAGCAAGAGATCTTAGGATGGGGGGGGGCATCTTTTATGACCACACATCCTATGGCTGCCCATTAAAGCTGTGGCATTTTTACTGTCTCATTTTGCTTAAACGATCTCTAATACAAGGAGGCCGACAAACACCCCCTTTGTTTCCTCTGTCTGGCTCCAGTGACCCTTTGTGTTTTTTTCTCTCTTTTCTGAGCAGGAAACTCTTTCTCTCCACTGGCTGATAATGTGAGAGCAAACCAGGCCCACTGAGGTGCATCTTATGCTGAGGTGGAAGTGAATAAAAACATCCTGTGAGAGACAGAGAAAGATGTGAGAGCTGCAGGTTGCCAAGATCATATACCAACCATGTACAGTTAGAGCTCTCAGATGGACGTCTACCAATTTGCCCAAGTCAAGCCCTAGTAAACAATATCCTGCTCCTGAACTTCCAGAAACACAACTGAATTTAACTTTGTTAACTAATGTGTTTAATGACCCTGCTGTTTTAATGGATGTTTACTGGCTGAGGATAAAAAGAACTTAGAAGTCTCTTTTGTATTAGTATTCATAAATTAGTTTAGTTTAGTCTCTATTAGCATAGAGATTAGCTTTATTGTAAGTCTATGGGATATTATTTGCCAGTTTTATTGTTCGCCAGACACACCTCTCTTCAATAATCTACACAATTTGAGGTATCAATCATATCTGTAACACAAATCTGGGATGTGGGACAAATCCAAGTTTAATATGTGAAATTAGGGGGTTTGTTCCAATCAGCATTAAACAATAATAGAAATGTCTGGTCAAGAATTGCTTGAGCTTTGAACCAAACAGATGAACGTCACTGTTGTTGAGCATAACATCTATACTGGCCTAGTATTGTGAGAACACTTTTTAGAAACGCTGTAGCATACAGACAAAAAGCTCGCAGGTGCACCGGGATTCTCCTACTGACAGAGTCAGGACACACAGAGATGAGAGATTAAGCCTAACTCAGTGTCAAACAGACCTTGTAGCCCCGAGGTGATTGTGTTTCACCCCAGGAGGGCAAGAACTTGAAGAGAGGGTGAGAGAAAGAGATTAGGATATTCCAAGATAGCCAGTTTTCATGTTCAGTGGTGAGAAGTCTGGCAATCCCTTTTGCACTCCTCATTCTCCCTGCCTGGATCACCTCCAGCTCAAACCTGACGCAGGGGAATGGGTGGAGTAGCCAGGTTTTATGACTTGTTTTTTACACTGTGCTAATTTTACATACAGTCAGACACAGATACAGAAACAAAGGCAGGTGTGGGGGTGTACGTGTGTGCCTAGGGTGGGAGTTGGGGTAATTCGGCAGTATTGGTTTATTGACTGCCCTCACAGCTGGCAGGCTTCAGATGAAAAAGGATGTTCCTCAAGTGCAGAGTGCACATCAGAGGAGAGGCTAAAGGAAACAAAAGAAGTCCGAAGTCCCTCCCAGCGCATAAACCTCCCCATCAACACACATGTTCCCGATGGGCCCCTCTATCCTCTCAACAACACTAGCCTCAAGCAGACCACATCCCAATGGAGACAGAGACTATGTATCTGAAAGTCTGAGCTGAAATTATGTTGGTGTTTGGATGATTTCAATTTTCCTTGCATATGAACCAATTCTGTTGCATGTGATAAATATGATAAAGGTATAAATAATTATTTTAATTTTACATTTATGCATTTGGCAGACGCTGACTTACAGTACATTCAAGGTACAGCACAATTTATCAGTATGTGTTTCCTAGGAATGCTCTACCAATTGAGCTACAGGAACACTATTAACGTGGTCTTTACACTATAAAGGTGTAAAGGAGGTAAAATACTGATATGCCCTGCTTTTAAAGGACTGTCAACAATATTTATGCTTCAATATAAAGTTAACAATAGCTGACAAATTATCCTGAGATTTCCGCATTATTTACACGCTCGTTACAAAGTATCAAATAATGCGCAGGAATCAAACATGAGCCCTTAAGCCTCTAGAGAAACGGTTAAGCGTTTATCCTGAGTGGCTCTCTTTCCACGCTTCCCTCAAAGACTTGCTGCTGTTGTTTTTAATGATAACAGGTCTGATTAGAACTGAGCACCGCGAAACAACCACCACGTAAATCAGCCCCCCAATGTGCCGCCTGCCAGTCTGGAGCGCTACAAGGACCCTCCCGCTCCATAATCAAAGCGAATGCGCTCTCTCCGCGCCTCCGTTCTCTGGGGGAAATCAGTAATCACTCCATTTGCCACTGAGAAACCACTTGTGCTGTTTGCAGTCAAGCTGAATGCAGAAATCCAGCGCACGGAGTAAACTTTACGTCTCTGTTTTCTGATTTTACGTCTCTTATCTTCAGTTCCGGATTCATACACATCATTATTAATATTGTCTTACTATTTAAATGTTTTTCTTTTTTCATGTAAGATATATATGTATGTATGCATGTATGTACCAAGAAGTACCTTAAAAAACCCCACAACAAATCCCTTGTGTGTCTGCGCACACACCTGGCGAATAAAGCTAATTCTGATTCTTACAGTAACTAGTTGTTTACGTTAGGCTAAAAGATGACCGGTGCGATGAGTAGTGTTGGGACAAGACATAAGTACAAAAGGTCTATTATAAATCGAATTGATTAGACTCTAAATGCTGATTGGATAAGCGTTTAGTGGTAAATTAGCACAAAAACACACCTACACACTATCAATTTATACATTTACGGTTATTAAAGTTATAGTAATGCAAATTGATAAAAGTATTGCAATTGCACAGCTAAAGAATTGTTTCTTTACAACATGTTTCTAATTTCTCACAGGGAGGCAGGAGTTCAAACTGAGATAAATCTGTCATTAATATAGTCATAAAAATAAGTTCTCAATATGAAAGAAACATTTCTCATCAAATCTGTGTAAAGCTTATCTAAGATAAGCTTTACAATTTGTAGTTCTTTGCCTTTACTGTATATTTACATTTTTTAAATAACTTAAGGATTAACATCTAATACATTTTAAGTAAAACATAACTGAAAATAATTCAAAATCAAAGAACAACATTAGACAAATATTCATTTTCAAGTCTTTACTTTGGTGTCTTTATTCAAAATGCTGTTGCAGAAGTTATAAAAAAAGCAGTAAGCTTACATTCTTTGAACATCACCTACCCATGATAAAATCTCTGCAATACATGAGCGGAAGTTTACTTCCTTAAAATAAAACCACATTTTTGCACGTCCGTAAACAAAATGGCTTATTAAATTGTCAAAATAATTAATTGAAAACAGACTGAATAAAGAAACTTTGTAAAAAAGAACATTGTTAGGATCCTTTTTTTCAAAGCTGAAAGCCCAAGTGTCGAAGGTCATGGGTAATGATGACCTCCTGTTCTTTAGCGATGTCAGATCCCATCATTCCAGAGGAGCTTTGTCATTTAGACATAGTCACAGATTAATCATTTTCATTACATACACACACAGAATTTAGTTGAATGTGAATTGTCTGATTTTGTTTAAACACAGTGGCACTATTAAAATACCTAACCACCTTAATGTTACAATGGCTTAACCAGTTATAGTATGGGGGAGGACAATCTGTTTGTTGACCAATGGGCTGCAATTGGGGGGTGGGGGTTTAAGGTAGTTATTTTATTTCGGTTTGGTAACTCTAGTTGTGCAAAAATTACACACCACACCTTTAATGAATCACTACACCATTGGGATTACAATAAGTGCAGTTTTGTGGCTGTGTAGCTCTCACACCAATCCTTTTAAAACTAAACACACTCAGCCCATCGTAGCTCAAGCTATCGACCCCCTTGCTCACCACTGTGACCTGCTGTTGAGGAACTGAAATCCAAGTTAATTTGCCCATTAAACTATCAGGATGTTTGTGTTTTAAGGATCAGGCAGAACGGATGGCTCTCTGCTCGTATATTTTAATAGGGTCGGACTGGGCAGAGACCAGGCGTGGCTGTGAGATCGGCTGGATCAGATCGGCTCAGGTATGCACAGGTCAGCACCCCCGTAAGAGAGAGAGAGGGTGATCTTGTGGACCCCTCCTGCCACTCACAGTAAACACCATATGTGCTCCATTAGACCAGACACAGGAGGACAGACTATACTAACCAACTATATTTTTTACATTTCATTTCATTACAATTCATTTGTCCCATAATCCAGGTGCCCATGCTGATCGAAGTATCATAACGTCATGAAGCACAAGATCCAAATAAATTATCAACACCATACTAGTTTTGGGTCTGTGCAAAAATGATTGAGCACAGGATTTCATAAAAAGAGGTTTTATTGAAGTTAAAGGTTTAAGATTAAATAGATTAATCTTTCCTACACCTATCTTTTCATTTGTAGCAGACATTTATCAATCCACTGGTGTCATTCGGATTACTTTGATAATGGCTGTATCTGTTTTTGTGGACACTTTGGGACCTCTTTGTTTGTATGGACCTACAGAGGAGATATTTTTCTGTGATGTTTTTCACAAATCTTTGTGTTTTTCTGAAGAAACGAAGTCATGTGGGACAGCATGACGTATTGTCATTTTTTGTAAACTATTCCTTTAAGATTAATTTCATTGTGACATTATTTTAATGCAAGTTAAGCACAAGTTGAGGTGTTGATGTTACCTCAGATAGTGCGAAAGGGTTTTTTGTGGTGGATAAAAATACCCAGATGTTGACCTCTGACCATGACATCTTTGTGATGTCTAAATTGCCTCCAGCTCTGTTTCCTACAACTACTGAGACCTTTTCTTGAGTCTTTTCTGAGATTGTTTTTGTTTATCCTAATGCACTTTCTTTACAATTTCCTCTTTATCTCTATTATAATATTTATATTAGTCTATTTTAAAACAAGCCTCCTTCCCTTGATGCTCAGAAAGGTCAGTGTGTTTTATTTTTCTGCATGTTCTCCAGTAGCTTCACACACAAACTTAATGACCTTGAGGTTGCAAACAGAACTAAGTAAAGCCAAATGAAACTCTTTACTGCTCTTTCATTCAAGGCCATAACGTGAGAATATCTCAAAGTATCAGGAGGGAAATTCATTTTGACACTGGCCACACTAGAGCATGCGAACATAAACCACTGAATATCCACTAAAACATGTTTCTTTATCCTAAGTTGCAACATTTTGATGAAACCCAGATGTGTGTAATGGTAGTGATGCTGGCTAATGCAGCATTCAAGAGGTCCTTGGATCTATAACAACATTAAATCATTTTATCTTTTCCAGTCTGCATGACAAAACCATCATGTGCCTCTTAGGTAGATAATTAACAGGTTTATGTACTGAAAGGGAGAAATTCCATGTTATGTCTGTCAAATTAATATTTTTTAAAATACAGTTCTGTTGTACAGAGACTGAATTAACACATGCAGCAGCTTAACAGCCTTAAATCATTTTCCAGGATATGAGGCTTTTTAATCACTGTAAACACATTGCTATAATTTGTGATGGTAGATGGATTCCTGTACAGAAGATGCCAGCCTCTGTGCCTGGTAGGGTGGTGATGTGCACACTGCAACTTCTGCCTAGAAAATGTGAATCTAATGCCTTCTTCATTGTAAGAACATTGATCCTCATGTCGTCCAATGACGATGCTCCACACATCACATCAAGGAATGTAAATCCAATTAACACCTGATAATCCTTGTTACTGCCATTTTAATGCTTATTAATTGCTAAAACTTATGGCTCTTTAAAAGAAAAGTAGCATTTTTTATCAGTCTTGAAGTGGTTATAATAAAATTATGAATGTGCTGCATACTTAAACACTATGAAGAGATTAATGAAAAAAGAGTTGTATGGCACTTATTTGACTTTCGGAACGAACAGCATAATTTCATCTTTTAAGTTTGGAATAATCTATTATTTAATAAGCTCTTGCCTCATTTTTAATTAAAAGACATTCCTCAGCGTTAAGCCATGGGAAGGTTCGGCTTAGGGAAAGTATCTGCCTTCATCATTGTGGGTATTAACGCTGGGCTCAGCATGTAACTCGCGTCTCTCATTTCTCAATTCTTCCGTTCTGTTTGACTGGTGGTGTGCTGCATGTTATTAGGCAGTGGTGTTCTTGATCCATGTCATTTTCAGCTTGTGCCATTTCCTATTGCTCCCAGCTGTCCGCTCTGGCTAATTAGTGGCAGAGATGGAAACAAGAACCCAGAGGAGCATTAGAGAGCAGAACCTGCAATGTTCTCCTTTCATTTCTATTGCCCACAATTCCTGGTACTTGTATTCCAGCTACAGTATAAAGGCCAGCCTGGTTCTCTGCAGACACATATATCCTTGTGCACAGCCTTCCTGCTATAAAGACCAGCTTAGCTGCTCAGTATTCTAGTAACTTTGTGTAACTAGTGTTTCAACCACATTGTTCAATAATATAGTTAAAGATGCCATGTAGGTAGTGGAGAAATAATGTCTACTAATTAATCAGATGAAGATTGAATTATGTCAGATTTTTGCTGTAAATAACGAACATGGCATCTAAAAACTTGTTGTCTGCTTTTTTGTTTTCCATTATATTTTTAGATGTTACAATCAATCGTAAGTTCCTTCTTACATCACTGGCGTTCCTTCAGCATTGATGGAGGAAGCTGAGCCATATGTTCCAAGATACTATAATATTATAGATACTTTGGAATGGGCAGTAAGCAGCCACTGGATAACACCATAGCAACCACTCAGAGCTCCCTGACAATGCCTAGCAACCTAATCTGATCTGAGTTTTGGTCTGATCTAACTTAGTATCAGCTATGATCATCTTTCTGTTAGAACCGCTGCAACAACATGTTCCCCAGCTTGAACAAAACAGTACAGATATGGTTCAATTAAGACAATAGTAGACATGATATGAGTAGATACTGTATAGAATATCCTTATGTGCGTAGTGGGTAGAAGGAAGGAAAGAAAAGAATGAGCAAATCCAGAAGGGACATTTTCTCTTTGATGTCCAAAAATAGTAGTAGTTGCCAATTTTTATCCTTGACCTGTGGTTCCTGATGGATAATGTTGGGAGATGACCTCATAGGAAGTGATGCATTGTCCTCCCATCAGTCTCAGCAGCTGTAGGAACACCTGGCAAGCGCACAGATGGCATATTCTGTGAATGTGGATCAGTTAATAACTCTGCTATACTCACAGTGAAGACAAACACCACAACTCATTGTTAATAGACTCCCTAGTTACCGATTTCCCGAAGGGAAAACAATCTAATATACACCTCACACTCATACGTTATGGTGTATTTTATTACTCATCACCACTGTAAATAATGTTTAAATAATGATTAGCTTATTTTAATAATTTTGTGAGCTAAATGAAAATATAAAAGTGTATTTAATCAGCTTTGCAAATGATTGCTCCTTCTATTTTTGGATTTCAAGGAAATTTCAAGGATAATTTTTTTTATAATTACACATTCTGTAAATGCCTTCTGCGTCTCATTAAAGTGTCATAATTTCTTTATAGCCACTGTATTTCTAACCCCCTGCAGTAAAATTAAATCATTACGTTTTCTTTTTCAAACTGCTTTCCTGTGATGAAACATAACAAATGTCCTCAATGCAGAACCTGTGAACACAGAGTCTTTATGGAATAAGAATTTATAACTCTGAAATTAAATCAATATTAGCTTTCATAACACTGACTCATTTAAAACTCTGTCTGACTCTTTAAAGCCCCTGCCAGAAGCATTGTGCTGACAGCTTCTAGTATAAAACAAGCATGTCTTACTTTCGTTTAGTTTATTATTTCTTCAGTTGTTGCTTTTTTGTTTGCAAAACATTACATCTGTCATAGGTTTCAACAGGGCAGCTGAAGCTCATCACGATTTCTTGATGTTCTGCCCAAAGAGCGTTTTTAGATCTTGTTTTGCGCCTGTGATCGGATTCACACCGTGTTTGTAGCTGTCGCTCTTGGCTTGACATCACTGCAGACTAAACCAGAGAGGGTCATTGCTGTCATCTCCTTCCTGTAAGCACAGATGGCCTTAAATTAGTCAAACCATGACAGAAATGACAGTCATGCTCGTCTGGCAATGCCGATCTGCTGTGGCTGTCTAAAGTGCTGAGTGCTTATTGTTTTATAGACATTTAAGAAGATCTTTATGGTTAAAACATGTGTTTTGTTTGGTTCTTGAAAGACTAATTAAAATTATTTTGCATCATCTGTGAACAAGAACTCCCACTGTTTGCCCCAAACAACATCATCTCTTTTCCTCTCATGGATTTCAAACCAAAACACTCTGTCTTCTATTATAGGGTACCTTCTAGTGTAGAGTCCACACTATTGTGCTAATCAGATAATATATGCTATGAAATACAAGGGTGCTTTACTATTTTAAAGGTATGTCCATAAAACCAGAGCAACAATAATATTTCTAGTAACATCTTTTGTTGTGATTGTATTTATTATCACTTTGGTCAAATTAGTCTTAGTCTAAGAGAAAGTACCATTTTCAACACTTTAAAAAAATAAAGGTTTCAAAAAGTTCTTTGTCAAGCTGTATGGTTTCATAAAGAACTTTTAACATCCACAGAGCTCTATTGAACAAAAAGTTCTTTATAAAAGAAAAAGTTTATACTTTATAAGAAAGAAAAGTTCCTTTTAAAAAACCTTTAATTGAAATGTTCCTTGGTTGAACCAAAAATGATTCTTCTATGGCATCTCTGCATTGAACCGTTCTGCTAGACTAGGACCAAAATATTGACTTAAAATATTCAGTAGGTCCTAAATATTGTGTATTGTGTAGCTTCTATAAAAGATACAGTCAGTTTGATGTCAATTTGACACATTTGTGATGCATAAGTGTTTTGTAACAAAAATAGCCTATTAAACCTTCTGGAGACAATGCTTGTCAATCATTTAGCTCTCTCTGTTAGAACACAAGCAACATTCATTCTGTCATTTGGGCCCTTAAAAAAGGGCGAGAAACCTCAAGAATGTTCACACTGGTAATAAGGTGCTTTCTACTCGCTCTTAACTCAAGTGGCCCACATGTGATAAGTTTGATTGGTATATAAGAAAGGAGGACTACAGGGTTTAAGGGTCTGGTGGGGGTCTTTATGGTGCTGGAGACCCTGGAAGTCATTAAGGTGGAGTGAGATTTGGTTTGAAAGGCATGACTGCTTTATCGCTACCCAGGGTTAATTAAGCAGGGCTGTATGTCACTTCAGGCCACTATGACATGCCCAACCTCAAAAAAAGTCTTTAAATACTTTCCTTCTAAAGGAAATCAGAAGACATTTTACCTAAACAGAATAAAGACATTTTATTTATGTGAAGATACCGTAGGCATAATATTTAGAATTTTTTTTTAAATTATTTTAGATTTTTATTTAAATGCTTAATTTTCCAGATTATGAAAAATAAATGTGTAAAGTCACAATGCAACTAGCTTGTTTTTAATGTGTTTTTTAACACGTCAAAGTTTACTTGAAGGAAAAACTAATTTGCCTATTTACTTGTAGTACCTTTTAATCCTTGACAAGTTACAGAGGTTGTTGTGTTTGGTTTGGAGAATTATTAGTATACATGCAGATTAGGGCCCCTAAATAACCTCAAAACAAGATAAACCAGTGTCCTAATCCACTATAGATAACGCAGCACTCAATAAACATAAGATGTCCCACAGCGTCATGTGTGTCACCTAAACAGTATTATAGAATGAAACGTCTCAATGCAGATCTGCAGGGTTAATTATTCACCTCAGCTCACCCTCCTCCACTTTACACTTGCTTTGCACTGAATAGAGGAAGTTCCAAAGGCTTTTTTTAACCTCTGCATTGATGTATTTCTGTTGCATGAATTGTGCTGTGTGAGAATAGTAACATTCACACTGAGTGAAACGTAACTGCACTGTTTAGTACAAATACACACCCCAGGGTTAATAGAGATGTAATTAAAGATGATGCTGTTTAATTAGCTGTGGTTAACTTTGACCCTTTAAATGACTTCATATGTGTGTTTCAATGTGTACTTAGTTTGATTAGTTACCTAGGTAAATCACATGCTGCATAATTTATTCCGCTTTGTTTTTAGACTAGATTAATTAATAAAATTGGAAATACAAATATATGTTAAAGTACAATATTTTTAAAAGTGTTTACAAAGGCAGTGGATCTCAGCCCTTCTAAATATAAGACCCACCCTTCCCCCATGTCCACAATAATATTTAAAGCCCCACACTAACTATTTCTGCTGAATTAATTATTAACTACAAAGATGTGTTTTCATTATAAAATAATCAGACACTGAGAAATATCTAGTTTTTAGCTGTTTTAGCATTGGCTGATGACCCTTGAGAAGCTCATTACCCTAGTGGGCCCACATTTCACCCTGTAGTGCACAGCTTTTGTGCATTCCTGTAGTGCACAGAAATGATTGATTTCTCAGATCATAAGCAGATAAAAGGGAGAAGAGTCACACCTGGGGACAGGCTTTTTAACCACCTAGAGCACCCTAGCAACTACATAAATTCACACTAACAACCACTCTGAACAACTTAACACCCACAGCCTAGAATCCACCCAGACAATTATAACATTATGGCTGTAAGTTCTATAAAAACTTTTTGTTTTTATAAAATGTAAATCTAGTTTTTTTATCATTGTACTATTACCATTACTCAAGCACCAGTACATTGAAATGCTTAACCTCATATACAATGTGCTGCATACATAAAATGTATTGATTATTCATTTAGATAGATTCAGCTGCGATAGGACTATATTCTTCCAGCTGTCACCTCTCATCAGGTTTCTTATGTGTAAAAGGAAGAGGCTGACTGGCTTCCTGCAGCAGCCCAACAAAGGGAAATGAGGTCACAGCCCCGGTCTACCGAGGAAGCGCCACTGTATTATTAAAAAGTGGTATGGCTGCTTTTGGATTTGAACCTGAACCATGTTCAAATTAAACACAAAACCATGCCACCCCTCAGCTAAACCTCAAGTTTCACACTGTTTGTCAAGCGTTATCAGGAACACAAAAAAGTTGAGTTCACGTGCAAAGCATTGCTCGTCACCATGGAGATGATGCTAGTTAGGCAGTCAGAAGGGCCCAGGGATAAATGACAATACAAGGCGTTAGCGGCTGAGCCTGACTGAATTAATGAGATTTTTCACAGTTATTATAACCAGCTACGCACAGCCAGTTACAAAACACACGCTACACTCACTACTGTTTGACGACAAAATTAGGAACAGTCTTTCCTGCTCACACTGTCTCTCTCTCTCTCTGTCTTTGTCTCTGTTTGTCACTGTCTCAGGCACACAAACAATTACAGGCACATATGTGTACTGTGAAAAATGTGTCAGTGCTAAAACAAACACAAAAACAAATACTTACAAGCTTTTGGTTAGAGACAAGAGAAACACAAAATGTTACTTGTCTCACAAAATCTGTCAAAAATATGTCTGGGTCATATTTTACCCATTAAACCAAACCCTTTGGTAAAGTTTTATCATTAACATTATTTTTAAAGTTTTATTTATTTCTAAATAATATCATTACTCAATTACATTTATACATTTAAAATAATTTTTTAAGTATTACGCATTTATACTTTGTGTCATTTTTGTGATCATTTTGTGATAGGTTTTATAATGCCTCACCCAGGATGACCCTTGTCTTCCACTAGCTCCAGCCCTTGTGTGGAAGGCTGTACACATTTTTCAATAACTAATTCAGAATAGGTTGACTATGGCCAGTTAGTTACCCTTAGATAAATATTCTATTCCCTTAGATAATACATTCTTGAATGCAGATGTCAACGCAAATGTAAAGGTAGTTGACATTAAGTCAGTGTCCTGCAGTGTAACAATCTATTTTCAATAACGTTTTTGTAATTCTTGTTTTATTACACATGTTGTTTATTACCTCATATTAATTGAGAGGCTACAAGAAAAATTTGTACTTAAAAATGATTTTGTCACACAGCAGGACTTAAGTAAACTACATTAAAGTGAGAAATTAATTAGAAAATATGATTAAATAATTAATTATCTTGTCTAACTAACTTTCCACCAAAATAAGAGGAGAGTGGCAAATTACATACAATTTTCTTGAACTGTTATAAAAATGTTTTTCATAACCATTGCAGATCTCCTAATGCTTTAACCTCTAGCTTATCAGAAAAGATATCTCTGTGCGGTGACAACAGGCAGCAATACTGTAAACAGAAAACACACAGTCCCATTGTGAGAACATTGCTGTCGCATTCAAATAATTTCTGGCTTTTATCTTATTTTCTCTCCTTCACCTCCCCAATCCATCAATTTTTCATTCAGAATTCTACTTGACATAAAAAATAGGGGCTCTGTTAGCTCCTCTGATGACCTGAGCTCTCTGGAGAATCTATGAGGTCATGGGACACGACCCTGTCGCCATGGAAACAAAACCCTCGCTGCAAGCGTTCCCAGATGTATGAGGTTACGCAGTCTGTGTGCCTAGTCAAGGTGTAGACTCAATCTGCGTATGTTTGACAAGGTGCCTTTAGTTCCTCTCACATCGAACCATTAATTGTCTTTAATTAGCTTTAACTGTCCACTCCAGAAGGTCTCAAAGGTAACAAGAGTATTTATACAAAAGCAATGGAAAATGAAGTGGATGTCTTTTGATGTGCACATAAAGGAGCCGCACGGCAGACATGTGACGGGGCCTCATGTACATAGGCTATACTGTACCCGAAGTGATATATGACTTTCAATATAACTTTGACATTGGTCTTTAATAAGACGAATCGTGAGCCCGGGGCTAGTTGTCACACACTATTCCACTGCACTTTATTACTCTAAATGTTTCTGAGGATTTAGAGGTTTATATTTTAAAGTCAATTTTTAAAGTCTTGTCTTTTCAGAAAATGCTATTGAACATTTTCACTGATATTGCCAAGAAAGATTCAGTTCAGCTTTTGTGATATAGTGCAACTGTATTTATATACACCATGTCTGTATTTAAAGACCATAAAGGCTGTAGTAATAAAGGCGATGTAATTGAGGTGTAATATTAAACACAAAATTTGTATAAAATAACAAAATAAATCAAGACAAGCAGTCTCAACCTGATGTTTACGAAAATGACCCTGTCCAGTAAAAATCTGCATTGATTATAATTTAGTCTTGTCTTAAAAATGTATGTCAGTGTGTGTTGTTCTTCATCCACAAAAATTTACTTTTGCAAAAGTGTGATGATATTGGAATTTTATTTTAGAGGAAAGAATTTAAAAGAAAAAACTGTTGCTAAAGAAACAAAGCATGTGTTCAATTGGATGTTTGACTCAAAGCTTAGTTGATAGTGAAAACTAGCCCTAGCCTTCCACACTTCAATATTTCATTCAAAGGTGGTTGTAGAATAAAGCTCACACACACTTCAATGTTTAAGGCTTTGGGGTGATGTTTTTAATCCACTTTTTAGGTTTGGCAGGCTGGTCTTCACAGTATTTGGTGGGCACAAGCAACACCATTTACTGATCCACTGTTCACTTAAACTGATAATGTAAAATACACAGAGCAAGTGGCTGAGGTAGTGTGTGAGGCATGCTAGATTGAGGCAGTCGTGGTCTTCCAGTGGATGGTTATCCTGCTCCAGGCAGAGTAATGCTACTGCAGAGAGGTCCATTTTCCACAAAGGAAATAAACTGCAAAAAATAAACTATTTTGATCCTGTCTGCTGTCACAGGTCTCACAAAGATAAGGAATTTGTAACGATGGGTCAGACAGGTTAGGATCCATTTGCAACTCTTTAATTCAATGATAACAAAATACAAGGGCAAGGCGAAAACGTAATCAGAAACAGGCRGAGGTCRRGGCAGGCAGCAATCAGGCAAAAACGTTAAACAGGCACTAGATCAGGGCAGGCGGCAAACAACAGTAATCAAACAACAATAATCCAAGGGGCAGGCGGCAAGAATCAGAATCCAAAAACAGTCCAGGTCAAACACAGAAATCCAACAATAGTAATCCAGGAGTAAACGCTCAGAAATGTTACCAAGGGCAAACACAACTTCACAATGAGTATGAAATAATGTCCGGGTTAAATACTGTGGATAATGAGTCTCAGGTGTGGGTTCAGAGGTGAACAGGTGAGTGCGGTGGCTGATGGGAAATGTAG
>JAZGTJ010007175.1:0-15067 GCA_036877575.1 Botia almorhae
GCTTTAATTAATTGTGGTTGGATGTACTTTTGACGACTTTTGAACAGATTAATTAGCCAAAGTCCATCCACAACTCAAGGGTCAATCATGGCACTCATGTTAGTGAATGACTGCAATCTTTGGCGGTGAGATTAATGTAATCACACGAATCGGGTACGAGGCGTAAGTGTAAACAGTCAGACAAAAAATTGGATTTGGACTTCGGATCGGATCTGAGCATTAAGACTTGTAGTGTAAACGCGGCCAAAAACATGTTGGATTATTTGATCTTTGTTTTCATTTAACATGCGCACTGTGTAGATGGTTCTTCAAAGACATCGCAAGGAAGGATGCAGAGAGACAGCTGTTAGCACCTGCTAACAAACCCGGATCGTACCTCATACGGGAAAGTGAAACCTCAAAAGGTGTTTAGTGTCTTCATTCCTACCCAAGTGTTTAACTAAGGTTATAGAGTGAGTGGTTATAGAGTGAATGGTTATAGAGTGGAAAGGTTCTAGAGTTAATAAATAACACCTTGTGAATTGTTGTCCTCAGGAAGTTACTCGCTGTCCGTCAGAGATGTGGATGCGCAGGGGTTAGATGTTGTCAAACATTACAAGATCAGATCTATGGATAATGGCGGCTACTACATCTCTCCAAAAATCACATTCAATGACATCAACAGCATGATAAAACATTACCACAGTAAGCAATATTAAAGTAATTATTAAACAATATAAATGTACGTTTGAGAACCTCTGCTAAATTTTTGAGTTGGCTTGGAAAAAGAAGTGCATGTACAGAAGCCTGAAGTGATTCATACACCTTTTTATCTTTGATTGATGTAGTAAAATGTATTTTATTTTGTTACAGAGCAAGCAGATGGATTGTGTCGAAAACTAGAGAAACCGTGTGGTAAACCCAAAGCACAGAAACCTTGGGACAAGGATGCCTGGGAAATCTCTAAAGAATCCATAAAGATGGTGAAGAAACTCGGAGCGGGACAGTTCGGAGAGGTGTGGATGGGTGAGTTAATAAAATAATGCTTTTATTTTGGGAATTTTATACATAATTCCCAATGGAACGTGGCTCGTGGAACGTTATTCTCGCTTAACTACTTGTTCCATCTGATCTGCTTGTTAAGCTCATGTTTTCTCTTGACCAAATTTCCACAATTCGGTATAGTTTGAATGGCAGCATGGGTTTTAGAAATGACATCATTCTTAGTATAGATTTGTATTGAGTAATCTTAGTTTAAAGGATCTTTAACTGGTGCTGAAGCGCACGCGTTCCAGACTAATTCTTTCAAAGACAAACATGTCTTCCTGTGGTGTATTCTGAGGGGAATGAATGGCCCCTTTATAGTGTGAATTGATAGTACACACACATGCCCTGCTCTTATCAGGGAGATCAGAAGAGGAAACTGCTATGCAATTGACACAGGATTTGCATTCAGATTTCGTTATTATTCATGTGCCTCTTTCCCGTTCAGCTGACGTGATGAATTGCAGGAAGCAGTCTTTGCAAATATACAAATGGATCTCGGGCCGCCCTCTTGGCCAAGATGTTTCCTTTAGACTTCTGTGACCTTGTTGGCACGGCAGCATCAGACCTCACACACATTATGAGTCTGTATGTTGACTGAAGCTCTCAGTCTCGCTGCTTCCTTTTATTTGTTTTTCGCTTTGTTACTTCTCCACAAAATGTTTAGGCTGTTAAATTTCATTGGTCTAAACTGCCAAGATAATCATTTGTGTATTTAATCATTCCATCATAAGTTTAATCATTAATCTTGAAGCTTAATCAATGTCCCTTTTATTCTAACTGCTGTGTACCAAACAATCATCTCAGTTTAATCTATTAATATATTACTTATAGCTGAGTAATATTAACATTTTTGTTCCTGCTAAAGTCACCCTTGGCCTGTTCTTTGGGGGCTTGGAGACAAAAACATTAAGGGATTATAATAGCTTCACTAAACAGCTCAAACAGGCTCCTAACACATTGGAGAGCACACTAACAGTAGTATTAGTATGCATACCACATTGGAAGTTGCCTGCATTGATGAACAGGGAAAGGGTGTTTAAAGTGAATAAAGGGTAAACCTACGTTAAACACAGTGCATGTTCACAGTTGTGAAATGCATTTGTTGCCATTTCACTTCTCTTTGGTAAATAACTGTCTTTCACTGGAGCTGTGTCATCATTTCTGGGAACTGTGGGGTTCGTGGACAGCTGTGAATTACATAAGACCCCTGATGAGAAAGTGTGAGGATTCAGGGTCACTTCCTATAACAGGTTTTTCCAGTTCCTGCGGCCACGTCAAAGAACTCTGCCACAAAGTTGTGATTCTCGCTAAAGTTCAGCCCCTGTGTCTGTTCTCAGATTGGACCGTTTCATTCCGCATGAAACAACGAAAGCCATGTGAACAGGAAGTTTTATTAAAGCCGCTGAGAAATATCACCTGTTTTATCTTTGGTTTGCAGCTTACTACAATAACAGCACAAAAGTGGCAGTAAAAACACTGAAGCCGGGCACAATGTCAGTGGAGGCTTTCATGGAAGAGGCAAACCTTATGAAAACATTACAGCACGATAGACTGGTGCGTCTTTATGCAGTGGTCACCAAAATTGAGCCCATCTACATCATCACTGAATTCATGGCAAATGGTACAAAAATACAACATACCAGTATACTTAATAAATAGATCATTTAGTAGTTTGTAAAGTTTGTTTGTTGTGTCCCAAAGCTTTGATAATTCTTTCTTTCTTTGCAGGAAGCTTATTGGATTTTTTGAAAAGCGAGACAGGCTGCAAAGTACAATTACCAAAGTTAATCGATTTTTCAGCACAGGTAAAATGTTCGTTTATTTCTCTTCAACCTTCCTGTTGAATCCCATTAGTCTTTTTAAAGTAGCATTTTAATTTTTGCTTTAAATTAAAGATGACGTAATTTTTTCCATTCGTTGAAGAAAAAGGAACTGATACCGTTGTCTTTGGTAGCTTCCAAACAAAGGCTAATCATGTTATATTGTTGTAGAATAA
Organism: Botia almorhae; assembly: GCA_036877575.1. NCBI lineage: Eukaryota > Metazoa > Chordata > Actinopteri > Cypriniformes > Botiidae > Botia > Botia almorhae. Next base: position 3,023 of record JAZGTJ010007175.1, read on the forward strand.
AATATAAATTATATAATATAAATATAAATAAATATAAACGATTAAATTGTGGTAAGCTTTATTAATACATAAAAGAATTAAAGTATAAAATATATTACTAGTTAGTTACTAGTTAGTCAGCATACACTCAACAGTAGAGTTTTATGTAGTTAATATGAGTCAAAACTATATATTTAAACTATTTAAAGGCTAGTTTCTTAAGAAGAGCATCTCCAAGTATTTTCGATTTGGTCAATTCACGTCTGTTGGCCTCTGGTCAAACAGCGCCAAATGGTAAAGTCGCACATCCTGTTACTGAGAGTGATGAGGATGCCAATGGGGAAGTGATACACCATCATTTTCCTAGTGTTAAAGTAAATTCTGCAGTTGCTTTTATAGCAACTGGAAGAGAAACCACAAACTGTTATTATTTGTATTTGAAACCCTGCACATGTATTGCAATGGGCATATTTATGTTGTGTCTATTTTTGGTCAGTTATGGCTGAACAGAAGTTTTGAATACCTTGTTCCAGTAAGGGAAGAGCTAACAATCTGCTAAAATGTATACATTGAATGTACTGTAAGACACTTGCATAGCATCAAATTGCCAAATGCATAGAGTCAAATGTAAATGGTTTTGGGTGTGTCTCTGCAGATAGCAGAAGGTATGGCCTACATTGAGAAGAAGAATTACATTCACAGAGACTTGAGAGCGGCTAACGTGTTGGTTTCAGAGAGCTTGTTGTGCAAAATAGCGGATTTTGGTCTGGCCAGAGTAATTGAGGATGACCAATATACAGCCAGAGAGGGTAAGTGTGAGATGTTCTGTGACGTATTAGATTAAAATGTTCAGCAGTTTAGCATCGTAGTGTAGAGACAAGTCCCCAGCTTACAATTTTAGATTGTAAGAATGTTTCTCTAATGTTTACATTGAGTAACAAAAATGTTAAAAATGTTATTTTGGAACATTTAGGAATGTTCAAAACATCCAGTTTTTTAGATGTTGTATTAACAATGTTGCTTGGTTATAAGAACATTATTAAAGCATTTTTAAATTCTGTAACTTCTGTAAAACTAAAAATAAAGTGTTTGATATATGATATAAAACATTACAAACATTTCTTATAAGTGTTTAAAAAGTTACTGCAAGAGTGTTCCTGATAACTTTGAGAGAACTCTGAGAGAACCTATGGAGATTGTTAGCCAACATTCTGTGAACATTCCCTGTTTGCTGGGTCCTTTTCTATAGCGTTGATATGTTAGACATATGTGTTATGCATACTGAGGTTGTTATGGTTTTTCTCCCATTAGTAGTCTAATCAGAGAAATCCAAGTGAATAAAAGTGTTTTGTGTATTTTAGGAGCTAAATTTCCTATCAAATGGACGGCACCTGAGGCCATCAACTACGGTTCTTTCACCATCAAATCGGATATGTGGTCTTTTGGCGTTCTCCTTTATGAAATTATAACGTACGGCAAAATACCATATCCAGGTAATTTGTGCTATTGGTTAAATCTGATCCTCAAATCAAAACCTTATGACATCATCATTATACAGTACCATGAACAATCAGTTTTCCTCACGAGAGAACTACAGTGGGCGATGGCAACAAAACAAAATATTTTTCAGGATTTGTCGCCATCTAGTGGTGGTATTGTATTAACACGTTCAGGATAGCCACACCTCTTCTTCTTTGCTCCAGGCATGAGTAACGGTGAGGTCATGAGCTCTATCATGAGAGGCTACCGGATGTCCCGTCCTGAAAATTGCCCCGCTGAACTTTATGACATCATGAACACCTGTTGGAAGAATAAACCGGAGGACCGCCCCACATTTGACTACATACAGAGTGTGCTAGATGACTTCTACACAGCCACTGAGGGCCAGTACCAGCAGCAGCCATGAGGATGCACAACCACTCATCATATCTGACTTTGTACTGTTTCAAGATGATCAATGATTTATCTATGAATTCATGTATTAATATGTAACTGATAATTTGATCAATCTGCTTACTTAACCGTAAGCGAGGTTAAGATTTTCTACCTCTGCTTCAAATTGAAGTTTTAATTGTCTGTTTGCTTCTTTTGCTCTTCGTCTTCAACATTTCATAAAACGTCTGTAAATTTTATACGTCAAAGTACAGTGTCTTGATAAATCCAACGATTTAATAATTGAAGTATTCGCAATAACAAAAAACTGTTATTACCCATCCGTCCTCCTACCTCTTATCTGGAGTGCTGGAGCCTGTGATATCATCAGTATATCATCTTGAGCCAAGGCTGGGAATCATCTATCACAGAATATTATTTTTATTATTAGTAGAAGTATTATTGTTGTTGTTATTTACAAACATGTACATTGTTTTGTTTTAAATGACAATGGCAAAATGAAATCCATGCATTTCAAACCACGAGTGTGTGTGATTCTGAGCATAGGGCATTTTGTTTTAAAAAGCTTTGTTTTTTATTTTTAAACAGTTTGAAATAGCAATATTAATTACGATACATTAATTAACAAGGGACAATATTTTGTAATAAACGTGAAATTTTATGACTTTCACTGCCTTAGAATGACATTTTCTGCACATTTTGTAAATTTTCTAGAAACCTAATAAAGTGATTTTTTTGATTAAGCTAATGCAGCTCTAGATTGAATTCTGTACATAGAATTGTGAATCGTCACATTACATTTATGCACTTGGCAGATTCCTGTTTCTAAAGTGACGATGCATTCGTTATATAATTTTTTATCTGTTTGTTCTTTGGGAATTAAAACCTTGATACGTTACAAGCGACATGCTTTTCCAACTGAGCTAAAGGAAGAGTATACAAAATACAATAGTTGGTATTCTCTAAGTCCCGCCCACTTGCCGTCATGTGACTCTATCAAGATGGCCGCGCCCTTGAGTTTGGGGGCGTGACGTTATTCATATTTTTGCTGCAGTTTAATACGGTGTAAAGCAATTCGTCAAGTCTGAATTTTACCAGAGATTGTTCTCCGTTGATTCCGGTCACCAATAATGGATAAGAACAATCTGATTCTGTGAGTTAACCGTTTAAATGCTGATTTGTGTCAGATGATTTTTTCAGAAGACATCATTGTGGCATAATATGACATTGCTAGACTGCTATTAAAGTATCGAGTAGGAAAAAAAAGACTGACTCTTAAGATTTAAGACTGACTGCTGTTAAACAGACAGATGGCCGTTTATAGGCTCTATGATTTGAGACGGAGTAACTACTATTACATATGAAATTTCATAACATGCTGACTGAATTTATGTATAGTCAAATAAGTTTGTGTACAGTGAGTACATTTTGCAATGACGTAATTTTACAGTTAGTAATTTTGCAATTAGACAGAGTAACTGTAATTATAATGGCATTGATAAATTTCATGTAAGATTTCTTTCTTTTAATGACAGCTGTGTCAAATATTAAATCTATTATTCTGTATGTTTTATGCTTTGAAAGGCATTATAGCAACATTAATAAAAACAACATACATATTATACCATATAGTGTTATATAGGTACTTTAAATTGTGTAATCAATTCTGTTAACACTCATACTCTGTTTAGATGAGATTCATTTATGATTTGGTTTACACCACATAATCATTTTCAATATTATAGCATAACAGTATATAACATAGGCTACAGGGTGTATTGTGTGGCACTTTTGTAATGGACACCTTATCAGGCTGTGAGGAAACCGTTAGGCCCCGCGCTCTAAAGTGCTTATCTGCTCTGTTCACTCGTTGCTTTAAACATCTGCCAATGATGATTATCATTCCTCAGGGGAGAGGCTGCTGAATTCTATACACAGACATGGAAGTAAATCCAGGCTGTAAAGAATTTGTGTAATTCAGCGTTTTAACCTATTCAAAGCATATGACTGCCAAAGTCCTCATTACACTGTTGTCTTCATCCCAGCCCCAAAGATTTCCCAGAGCTGAAAAATGACACATTCCTAAAAGCAGCACGAGGAGAGGAGGTGGAACACATTCCTGTGTGGTGTATGAGACAGGCTGGCCGCTATCTGCCAGGTATGTGTAGCTTTCCTTTTATCTCAGTGGTTAGAGCAAGGTCATGGGTTCGATCCCAGGGATTGCACATACTCAGTTTATAGTGATCAATGTGTAGTATAATGCAATGTAAGTCGCTTTGGATAAAAGCGTCTGCCAAATGCCTAAATGTAAATGTAAATGTATGTACCTGTCTTCAACCCAGTCAGTCTGAGATGCCGATATACACTAACGTCAAAAGTTTAGGATCACTTGACAAAAATGTTTCTTCTCATCCTAAAAATCTTTTATTCTGAATGCGTATGTTTCAATGTTTCAAAGAAATGACTTTTGTAGACAAAAATATAATTGTGTCAATGTATTAATTTCTTTTATTAGAAAACTTATTTTTAAAAATTAAATTAAAATTAAATTAAAAATGGATTACATGGACCAAATGATGAATGAGAATCAGATCAAAATTCCTTCAGTACTGTGTAAAAATCTTTCCAGGTTAAGACCTTAAGGTGCTGGATGATAAAATGTACAACTTTGCAAAGGTAAAGGGTGACTATGTTAAAGATGAAAAAATATAACATAGAGTTTATTTATTCTGGATGCTTTTAGTCACAACATAATTCACACAGTTACAATTGTGTTATTCCATGGTTATGATGGGTTTACTATTATCCTAAAATGTGGAAAAAATATAAACAAAAAATAAGTGATTCTTAACTTTCTTAACAGTACATGTGGTCATTTATAATAAAGCCATGTTTTTACCACTCTATCCTGTGTGCTAAAATAGAGAGTTTATGTCATTTATGTTCATTTATGCTCTTTCATTATTGTACTATATATGACTCTCTCATTTTCTTCAAACAGAATTCAGGGAATCCAGAGCAGGAAAAGATTTCTTTCAGACATGTCGTTCCCCTGACGCTTGTTGTGAACTTACTCTACAGGTGAGCGCACCTGAACATCCTCTTCTAACAGATCTAGATGTATTATCTAGCAGGTTTTCACTGTTTTGAATGACTGTTATAGCCACTCAGACGATTTCCGTTCGATGCAGCCATCATCTTCTCTGACATCCTGGTAGTGCCTCAAGTGAGTAACACACCGTTCAACTTTAAACAAATATTTTTGATATAACGAGATTATTCCACTCCAGTGAGCTGTTAGTCTGCAGCCAGATCGCTGAGTCAGTAGGTTGAACTCAAATAGCATGTAAATTTGATTTGTGAACTTCTTTGTAAAACAGATCATGAGAATTCTAGAACTAAACACTGTTCAACAGTGAATTAGGAGCTAATCTCTAAAACAACCTTTGGTGAACGACGGACATTAGTGTGCGTGTTAATGCATATGTGTATGACTAGGCCATGGGAATGGATGTGGAAATGACTCCAGGAAAAGGCCCCACATTCCCAGAACCACTGAAGGAACCTGAAGATCTGCAGAGGCTTAAGACCAAAATAGACGTGACATCAGAACTCGACTATGTTTTCAAAGCCATCACGCTAACACGACACAAAATAGAGGGAAAGGTTCCTCTCATTGGCTTTACAGGAGCCCCGGTGAGTAGACCAACAAACTGTTCCCACACAAAGATATTGCTCTGAAGATGCACATTGTGTCACATGGTGTTGAGAAATAATGAGAGTTCTGGTCTCTTGTGAATGACAGTGGACGCTAATGTCCTATATGATTGAAGGAGGGGGCTCCACCACACACTCGAAGGCTAAACGCTGGCTCTACAGGTACCCAGAAGCCAGCCACAAACTTCTGGGGAAGCTTACAGATGTAATAGTGGAGTATCTTGTAGGCCAGGTGGAAGCTGGAGCTCAGGTGAGTGTAGGGTGAAGAATCTGTAGCACGTGTAACTGTCAGAATTATGTACGTCCTGTAACGTCAGTTTTGTATTTTAGAATCGCAGAAAACTGCATGTTTAGGCTGTTAACGGTCTGTATGTGTTGTCTGTTTTAGGCACTGCAGGTTTTCGAGTCTCATACTGGTTGTTTAGGCCCTGTGGAGTTTAAAGAGTTTTCTCTGCCATATCTGAGAGACATTGCTCGTCGTGTTAAAGACGGAGTCAAAGAATGTGGTTTGGACAGAGTGCCTATGGTGAGCAAACACTGATAAAAGGTTCATTCTCAAAGTACATGAACTAGATAACTAGTAATGTGTGATGTTTTATTTTCAGATATTTTTAACACTTTAGGCCTCACTGACATGTTTTTTTAGCTTGCTACCTCTCTGTATGTTTTGTTACTTGTCCCTGTAGCTCAGTTGGTAGAGCGTTGCGTTAGCAGTGGGTTCTGGGTTTGATTCAGGGAACACATGTACTAATAAGTTATATGCCTTGAGTTCACTGTGGATCCAAAGTCACTTTGGATAAAAGTGTCTGACAAATGCATAAATGTAAGTAATGTTCCCAAATGGTTGTTACTGTTTAATATTATATTTGATTGTACTTTCATATAGTCATATTTAAAAGTAGATGCACTACCGATCTGTTAATAAATACACATTATTAAGCATATTTTATTTTTTGCAGCGGCGTAGCAAGCGTTTTAATTTTTAATGCAATTCGTATGCTTCCGATTTTGTGCCTTTTAATAACCTTGTAATATTATAATCTGCCACTAGTTGTCAGTATCAGGTCAGGTCTTCTTGCACTGCAGCGTCACCAACTCCTTTCACCAACTCCTGTGTAACAATCTGTTTCTTGCGCAGATTGTTTTTGCTAAAGATGGTCATTATGGGCTCGAGGACCTCTCTGACTCTGGTTATGAAGTAGTGGGTCTAGACTGGACGATTGATCCTCACTTAGCACGGTTAGTCATGAAGATATGTCACTGGTACCAGGTTGTTAAGTACTGCAGCTTGGATGAGAGTGTCTGGTTTTCTACATTACATTTAATGCCTTGCAAAAGTATTTCAACTTGTTTCAAAGTAAAGGCCAACTTCGTTGAGATGTGATTTTTTGTTAATCCTTTTTGGTATGAAAAGAGTTTTCATTTAAAAAAAGTATATCTTAAATACACTGTAAATCGCTTTGAATAAACGTGTCTGCATAAATGTTAACAAGATATCTTGGTCCTGTTGATAAAAATCTAAAAGTTTAGTAAAATTTCAGGATTGGTAAGAGTCTGAAAACTTTTGCAAGGCACTTTGTATATGTACCAGTCACACATTTTTACTTGCCTATTCATATTTTATAGTCACAGCAAATAAAGAAAACAATGGAACAACAGTGGGCATTTTTTCTATGTCACTATTAAACAATTACTACTTTACTACTATATTACAGCTTCATAAGGCATCTGTCTTTGGTATTTAAACAGTTAAAAAGTTACCATGTATGCTGGGCACTTATTGGAAGGGGTTCATTTTTGCTTGGAAAAAACTCATCAGTCACTCTTTTGCACTTCTATGTTTCTTGTGTTTTTTAGTGTGAGAACTGGAGGAAAAGTCAGTCTGCAAGGTAACATGGATCCCTGCGCTCTCTATGCAACACAGGTGAGCACAGGCACTCTCAAACAACACACAATGAAAAATAATGACTGAACCTTGTAAACGTGAGTCTTTTCCATAATTCTGAGTTTGTTTGAGCTGTACAGAATGGCTTTGTACTTAAAAAAGCTGTACTGAAATTCTGGTTAGTCCGTTTGAAAATAAAGAGGCCCTTTTGTTTTTATAAATTCGGGCCCTGCTAGTAACATGACCCCTAAGAACAGCTGTTTTCCACACAGAGCTGTCTCTGGCTTTCATTGCTCATGCATGAGAGGCACAGCGTTCATAGCTTTGTTTTGCTACCTCCAAAATACATTTTTTCCATCATAATTTCAGACATTATAAGCGTGTGACTGTCCGGCCTACTGTATTTTTGGACAACGATTTCACACCACAGACCAATGAACAAAAAAAAAACAAAGATTGTAAACAATAAACAAACAACTGCTTTTTGTGTGTGCGGTCAGGAGCGTATATCAGAGATTGTGAAGAAGATGCTGGAGGGCTTCGGCATGAAGGGCTACATCGCTAATCTGGGTCACGGGCTGTACCCTGACATGGACCCAGAAAACGTGGGCGCATTTGTGGAGGCCGTTCACACCCATTCCCGACGGCTCCTAAAGCACAAATAAAACATTACTTTGTATTTCTCTATTAGAAGATCCAAAGCAGATGGGAAACAACACATGATGTTTTACTAAGACTGCGTCTCATTTCAGTTACTTTGTATTTTAGTTCAACCTAAATCGGTTCACGTTTTTTTAATAATGGCTTTATAATAATTAATCCGATTTTTAATTAAATGTCTGCACAAAACGTGTCTTGGCTGGATTGACGGGTTTTCATTCATTCATGTAAAATAGGCGATGGTGGATAAAGTCTGATAAAAAATATATATATAAAATTGTATAAAATATATAAAAAAAGAATAAAGTGCTGTACGAGTTTGTTTTTGAAATAAAACCACAGTAACGTCTGAGCTGAAGTGCACTTGAGTTTTGACAGACGTAAATGAATCTTTGAGAGTGTCTGTACATAGCGAAGGATGTTTTTATGAAGGAAAATAAAATGATCCTTTTAAGACAAAGAGAATTTCATTAGGCTGGATGTTACATAAATCATGTGCAACCATGTATTTCATTTTGTATTTCCTTTGTTGTGAAGTGGTGGAGGGTTTTATTCTTTTGATCTATGAGTTACTGTTTCTCTTTCTGCTGTTGCATTTAGTAATAGAAATGTTAATACCAGTGGATGTAATACCAGCCGACAAATAAGCACCCCGGGTAAGCAAATCCTTAAATCCAGTTGTTTTTGTTTTTGGGTGGGTGGAAGAGGGAGTCCCCAGCAACACATCATGTGATGTGCCGTTTGCGAGATGTTTTTTAAGAACTCTGATCCTCAAAACAAGGAATTATTGGAATAGATGTTTCACTCGCATTAGGGCTTTTAAAACTTCCATTATGTTAAACTTTTGAAGAAGTTTATGCAGAATAATTTGAAGAATAATAATCAAATTCCTATCATTTCTTTATTTTCAGCTAAAGTTGTTTACCTCAGGCTGTGTATCGGACCAGTAACCACAGTGTAAATTAAAACAACATGAATGTATTTGTGTGAGAACAAATGCAAAATTAAAACAACAGATGCTTTTTTCTCACACAAATACGTTCATTTAGTAGGAAATAGATGCAGACCTCAGTTTCCTTCATTCACCTGTGTGCAGTGTTTTCAATACAGGATATGTCTGGCTTTGATTGCGTGTTAGGTGCAGTAAGCCGTGTTAAAGGCAGAAACATCCTGGAATCAATTTACTGATCAGTGTTGATTTTTTTTAAACCCTGCTTGTGTTTAAGCCCTTGTTTGTGTTCATAGAACACAACTGTGATTTGCAGGTTGGCCATTTTCTAGATACACACACACACACATTCTGTTACCTCTAGGGCTTCCTGGCATTATTTTTAATTGCAACAATGAATCCACAAAAAAAGCAGAATTCCCCAGGGCCTCCTTTAAGAAGCCACTGGGGGATCTAGGAGTGGGGGTTTGTGGGGGGTTCAGGCTCAATCTCTCAGCAAATCAGCAGGCCTGAAAATCCAATATGTTCCTCAAGACAGCAGGCTGTACATCATTGTCAGGCCCTTCCACCATCAGGGCTTTATCAGATGGGAGGGTTTTGGGGGTCTCGGGCCACGATCGAGTTGAAAATGATAGGGAATGGACAGCACCGGACTTACAGTTTGGTGTCCATATAGTTGGTGTAGACGGATGGAAGTGTCTCGGAACTGATCAGATTTTTCAATTATTTCACCGTTTGTAACATCTCTAAGTCAATCATCTGACCTGGGGTCAGTGTTTGGTCTAAACTGCTCTTCTGTATTTTTAGATTAACATAGCACCCCAAATGTTTCCTTCACGATTAACTACAGCAGGCTGATTTTCATTGTAGTTATCCCAAAATTCTTTTTTTTATAATCAACTACAATACTCCTCACCTTTCACCTAAAAAGTCCCAGGCTGCCCCAGCCCTCTTCACACAGTCTTCCAACACCCCAATTACAGAAGGATTCTGGGAAAATCAGAGCGGCAGAACAAAGCTCGGCAAATCAGCTCCCATAAGAACACAATGCGTGATTACACTGACAGCTGAACCTGCCATGCAGGGTACAGAGGACAAAGCTTCCTCTTACTGCACAAACCTGCCCAGAAGCACAACAGTTTTTTTTAGAGTTGCCTGACAGGCTTGTGCGTTCCATCACTGTCCTTCTGATGAAGGGTTGGATTCTAATTAAAGAACTTTGTTACGCTTACAAACAATGGCTGTTTTCCCCAACCAAGTCCAAGCGTTGAGCCCAACACCTACTCAATGTTCTGCATTGACAGCCTCAGCCTGCGCTGGAAGCTCACAAGGTGGAACAGCCAATTATTCATCTCTCCTTCCTGTCGTGTCACTTCGGCTAAATTACTGAGCTAAGGAAATGCTGTCTCTCTGCAGCGTGGCTAACAGAACCAAGCCCATCCATATTTCAGCCAGCAGCACTGCCATACCTGACAAACACTTAGCGGTCCTCACAGGAAAAGAGTGCAGCACCAGGTCCGAGACACAATGAAGAGCAGCAGCTGTGAGGGACCAAGATTGATGGAATAGTTTGTACAAGCAGGTCCGAAGAGCTTTGTTTCTGTCGACTGCATCTCTAACACAGTACATCACTCTCAAACGACTATTGAGGACCTCACAGAATCAAGAGTTTTGTTGCTTTTAGTTTGTGTCTGTCAGCTTAAACCACCTACATCAGGGGTGTCCCAACTCAGTCCTGAAGGGCCAGTGTCCTACAGAATTTAGCTCTAATTAGCATGTTGCTAAATTACAGTACCCATAACATACTGTCAACGCACAATGAGGCAAAGAACGTGTTTCACACTTTATTCATAGAAAAGCACTGAAATTCAACACAAATCATATAAAATGGTAGTAGCATTACATAAATAGTAATAAATTTTTGTTTATAGACATTAGCTCAAGAGGTTGCACAAACAAAAAGTGTTGATGAACTATACTTTTGTGGCAACAAATACTGGATACCTTTTTATAATTCAGTAGCACAAAGAGGCGACAAACACTTTCCCTTAAATTAAAACGAAACGAAATCAAACAGTAGATGAAATAGCGAACAATCTCTACCAGCGATTATTATTTTTTCCTTCTAAACTCTAGGGACAGATCAAAACACTGGTACAGTTAACACATACAGACACTTAAGAGTATGGAAGAGAGAAATCAAAAGCCAGAGGAGGTTATGCTCTTTTTGCAATGCCATTGGACCAACTAGTTAGCTACGGAAAATGCTTGATTTTTTTCCTTTTTGTATTTTTCGTCTTTTTTTAAGTTTTGTATTTTTTTAACAGAACAGGCAGCACTGATCATTCTGCACATGTATGTAAAAAAAATCAGTGGACTTTCTCTGGGGTCTGTCTGTCTATTGAGCTCTGACTGAGCGAGTTGAGGAACTGAAACTGCATAATGTGACCTAACACCTTGTGGTTCGAGTCTGCCACAGTTGAGGCAATAAGAATTAACATAGACAAACGCTGTGAGTGTAGCTAACCAAAACTGGAAACCAGCAAACCATTTAAATAAAAGTAACCAACCATCAACCTTGAGAAATCTCAAGATTACACCCTTAATCAAGCGAAGTCTCTCAAAGTCTTAATTAGGCAATGGTATATCACAAACTTTAAACAGACAGACCTTATTGCCCTCGATTAGCCTCTATGCAAGATATCACAATCCCTGTGTTGACCATGTTGTCATCAAAGAGAACAGTAGCAGATGCCTTTCGTCCAGGTTTGGGCTAGTTAAAGATGTAGGTCCGTTTTCTCTGTGCTGTACTCCATTGACAATTGGCAACACAATGTCCTAAAACACATGCAGTGCTTTCAAAGAACACTATAAGGCTTCAAAGTCAAGAGTCGTATGTAGATCAAAGGCAAAGTCCATCCAAACATACAGCTCGTGCAGATTACTTACAGATACAAATTCT
>JAZGTJ010007176.1:0-23371 GCA_036877575.1 Botia almorhae
CTCTGGCTCTCTGTGTAATTTAACAGTCTGCTTCTGAATGATGATATACAGAAGAAGAGCATCATAGCTCAGACGTGGCATCTGTGTAGACATCCCACACCCAAACCCACAACACACATGTATATATATATATGTGTGTGTGTGTATTTTATATATATATATATATATATATATATATATAATCAAAGTTATCAAAAGTGTTCTCGCTAGAACATTAGTAGAATGTTTCTTTAAAATTCGACTAATTATTCTAAGTATTTAAAGGAATGTTTTTAAAAACGTTATAGAATTAAAAGAAAATGTTTAAATAATGTAACCAAGCAATAATTTAAAAAACTGGACATTTTGAACGTTCCTAGAACTTTCAAATAAACCCTTTTAAAGTTTTTGCTACTTAATAAAAATGTTAAAAAAAAGCATTCTTACAAGCTAAAATTGTTAGCCGGAAATACTGAATATATCAATATATATGATTTGAGCAAAGCTCTCGTTTAACCTTGCAAAGCCCTGCCATTTCAGCAGATGCTGTGACAACAGCAGCCTCATCTCGGTCATAATAGTGTTTCCCAGCTACTGATGAGTGCCGTGACCTTCCATATCGACATGACAATGCTGCATTAGCCTGTTGTCTTCCTGCTTTGCTAATCTCATCTGACTGTTTCTCAGTGCTGGCAGGATTGTGTTTCAGTGTGATTGCTAGCACAGCACAAAAAACTGGCTAAAATTGGCTTCTGCAAGTGTTGGGCTTGTGTCTGAGAGGCTGAGTGAGGTGATGAGTACTGTTAAGAGTACATTTAGGTTAGGAAACATAATTAAGGCTGAATTCAAGGAGATAAATACAAAAGCAGTAGTTACCGTGAAATGCAAAAAACACATGCTAATGACAAATTGACCATCAATTTAAATGTCTTTAGATAGGCCCTCTTGTTTGCTAGATGTTATTCAGATATATGTCAGTATTTTAGTAAACTAGGTGATCTGTTGCATGTTATGAAAGACACACCAATCATCTACTGGTTACTAAATGCCACTGTCACTGTTAAACAGGTGTTTGCTGTTGGAAAGATGAGGAGAGACATTTAACTGTTTTCCTAAAGTGGTTCAAATTATAGGCTAGAGGACTAACTGAGGACACTGCAGGAATCAATGTTCTAAAAGATAAATATTGGTAAATGCCACCAACAGTTTGCGTTTGCGGCATAAATATGTATATGTATTGAATGTATCTGTAACATTTGTTTCCCACGGGGTTTAAAGACCAAATCTGACCTATTTAAAACATCTCGTAAGGAAACAGGTCGTTTGTTACAAAATAACGCAGATTGAAAGGTGTCTAGATACAGTGTATGACGCTGTAGATGACTTTACACAACTGGTGTAAAACTTCTGGTGCCGTTCTTATGAAACATCCATCGCAAACGGTAGCTTGTAACAGTTGTTATTTTTGTCATGGACGTCATCAGCAGCTTAAATCAATCAATCTTATCGATGAATTTCTATTTCTGCACAAACGCATACGTGTTTGCTTGTGTACTACTACACTCTTATCTTGGGTGGAAATTCTTATGTCAAATTGTCTGATGTCCGGTTCACACTGATGACAACAAATTGGCATTCTTTTTCAATGGGCTGATTTCTGATGATGTGACAAAGTTTACGCTTTAAACCTGTGTGCAAACGAATGCAGCGATGTCAGAACCAGTGCAGCACATGCGATTGATCTTCTGCAGAGTATAGTAGCCAAGACAATGCAGCAGTTAATGTTACTGCGTTCAGTATGAGTTTGATTTAAAGAGTGACAATTGTTTATTTGACGTGTTATGCACTGCTTTGGTTCATACACACACTTTCCCCAGCAGATATCTTGGCTGCAAGACCAGTTCCTTGTCTAAATAGAATGGCATTTTATTTATACCAGCAGTGGATCAGATTTTCAAAAGCTCTGGCCAATTAGGCAGGAAACCAATAATGTTACGCAGGAATGCCTGCTAGTGGCCAACAGTACAGCGATCCAAAATCATTGTCAGTGTGAATGTGGCTCAAAAACACCCCTCCAGCACGTAAGAACTATCAAGTCTGTATGCATTACAGGATTAAATCTTTAGTTTAGTTTTAGCACTGACGCGTAAGCCATTAAAGGCAGGGTAGGCATTTTTCCCCCCCAGAAATTCCTTTTGTTATGCTAGTTGAAAGTCATCCTATCATTGTTTTCGCTCCTACTTATCTATCGAATTATGTGTTCATGTGTTGAAGGAGGCGTGGCTTTGGAGATCATGCTGAAGGGGGGAGGTGGGATCATATGCTTTCTATGCTAGTGAGAGTTATCACTAGCCTCTCAAATTATCTACCTTACTTTTCAGTTATTGATTACAGTGTTTTTTCCAGGAATCCTCTCTGGTGTCTTTGTTCACCTCATTCTGTTTCTTCCCTTGCATGTCCTTTTGTAACCCTGTACCTGAGTGATCCAAAAGCAGCCTCAAGGAAGTCTACTGTACATCCAGGCTTAGATGGGGTTAGATCGTGGCCCCGCCCCTTTAAATCTCCTTCCACAACAGAAGCTTTATACCTGAGGCATGTACTGTAATACAGGTAATGCAGTTGTAATGCTGTGTGTGTGCTTTCCATACATTTGGATTTTGCCCATTTATTGATCCCCTTCCTAATCAGGTTTAGTTGGTCTCACTGCCATAGAGAGATTATAGAGTTATATAATTTAATGTATATATTTAGTATGATTTTCTGGCCGGTGTCAATGTTAATATCGATCACTCTTATTGTAAAAGCCAATTTATACTTTGGAATAAGCAGAGTGTTTAGGAGGTGCTCTTAAACATACGCGCACATGCTTTTATCGTGCCCCTTTGCACTTTTTCGCTGTTGCGTTTTCTAAGAAAATAAGAAGCTCGAGTTTTTGGCATATCACTTGAGAAAACACTGCTGAAGGCCAGAGAATGCTGGGAAGGAATGTGAACCTTCGCGGTGCTCAGCTGACCTCACTCCTCTCTGCTCACAAAGCATTCTGTTCTTATTTCTCCTTAAAAAAGCAATTACCTCAGGCAACATTTAGGTATTGTTTACTTCAGCCTGAAGTGTATATGTTTTCATATTTATAATGTTTCCCTTGTGCATTCTACCTTTTACTACCATGAGTTATGAAATCTCTTAAATGTAAAGAGGCATCCACACTGACCGCCATTATAGGGGTACTCCAAAATCTCGGGCACTATTCACTCCCATTTTAAAGCTGGGAAAAGCCAGGGTCATTTTTAATATAATAAGCTGCCAAAATTATAGTGAGATAATAACCATAGTATAATTCTGTTTGTCTGAATTATTATTAGTTATTCATTAAGTCATATACACCTGGGATGACTTGAGGGTGAGTACCCCTATATTGCTTAAGGTCACTGAGTCGCTGTACTGTTTGTGGCCAGTAGGCATTTTAGTCAAGTGATGTTTTGTTTAGTTTTAATGTTAGCCTCATCTTGAAATGTGTCACTTTTTTTGTCATCATGAACAAATAAGTTAATATGCAAGCTAATCTTTGTTTTGTTTTGAAAGTGGTGAAATTACAACACCCTGAATGATCAGAAACCTGCCTAGGAACCTTTGAAGGATTTTAATGGTATTAATGATTGCCCCATTTTCTGTAGTGCAAAAACTAAATCAAACGTATGTCATAGAACACACACACACACACACACACACACACACACACACACACACACACACACACAGTTAGGACTGTAGTCCATGTATTGAAACAAAGCTTGTTATATAACATATAACATAAGTAATGTATCGTTCCAGCAGTTTTAAACGGTGTATTGCTGTTTAAACAGTGTATAACTCATTTAAAAGAGTCATTGGTCAGTGGGATTCGTGAATGGAAAGTGATGCTCTACTGCATTACAGATAATGAGCTTCAATTTCATGGGACTTTGCTAGTATGAGTAGTGTTAAAATCCCCAGAGCGGAAACATATGACCCATCTCCATCAGCTCTCATGCATTGGTTCTCTCTCCCACACTGTTTGATTGTGTGGGCGGTAGCATTTCCTCCGCTGGTCCTGTGTTCCAGTGTGAACTTTGTGGAGCCTGTGGGCAATGTGTGTGTATATCACATGACAAGTATCTTAATATATTATTTTCTTGGTTTCAGTGGCGCACACACACACACACACACACACACACACACACACACACACACACACACACACTGATACCCCACAGCTGCTGTTTATCTGTGTCCCACTGCACTCACTCTTCAGCCCAGGACTCTAAACAGGAAGTACATCCTCTTCACAGTGTCTCCGCCTCACGTTCATTCTTTATTTTTGCAAAACTGAACTCTCTTTTTATCTGTGCAGGATGTTTATTAATGACACGCTCTCCTTTCCTTCTACAAAAAGTCCCTCTGAGACTCAGTCTCTCTGGACCGTGACTACAGCCCTGCTGAAAGACATGCTGACACCAGCAGCGATTTCCATGCTGGTCCAGGCTGTTAAACACTGTTTATTGCTGGTTAATGCAGATCTCCCCAGCTAACAGTTTTAGGTTGTAAGAACGTTTCCTTAATTTCCTCATTTCCTTCAAGGAACAGCAACATAAAAAAATGTATTTTAAAAGCTCTAGACCATCAGAACGTCCATGTTTTTTAGACGTTGTATTAACATTATTGCTTGATTGTAAAAAGGTTATTCAAAAAATGTTTATAATCCTGTAACGTTTTTAAAACGTTCCACATTTTCCTACTAAGAAAAATGTTTTGTTGTATAATGTATGCGATGACAGCGTTAGAAAAACATTTTGCTAACATTACTGCAAGAATGTTTTTGATAACTAAGAACTTTTAGAGAACATTAGCTGACATGCTTAGAATGTTAGATGTGGTAGATCTGACATGTACACATACATTGATAAATATATGCATGTAAAATCACTCAAAAACACAAAACACTCATAATATGTGCACCTACAGTACATCCATGCCAAAACTAACTCCCACACACTGCACAAGGTTATCTGCATATGGAATGTAGTTATGATAATGTGTCTTATACCTATGAGTTTACAGTACAGCCTTCCTACCCACACACAGTTCTCTCAATCACTCAACACGCTCTCAGTAACTGTTTCTGTATTTACTGTCTTTTTTAAGCTGTGTAAACACATCTATCAGCTTGCACAAACACGTACAGTAGATTAGAACCTTTCACACAGTCTCTTAGAATAAGCACATCATCTATCAGCATGGTAGATGTGAGAGAGCGCAACACACACACACACACACACACACACACACTTTAATCCTGTACTGCATCTACAATGGGTTCAAGTCTTTTAAAGTACACTGACATCTGTCTAGCTCTGTGTGTTGATAATAGTGAGGAATTTGAACCACTGGGTCCAGTCTTCACAATTATCAGCTGGTTTGATTCCAGCCAGCGTTTCTGTTCCTCTGGTTTCTCTAAAGAGCTAAAGATATGCTAAGCTTTAAAGAAAAGCATGAGGGCACATATGTTGACCTTCCACCCCAGGAGACAGAGCGATCCCACACTCCCCTCCATCATCCCATCCAGTCTTCAGTTTCTCCCATCTCATTGCTGTGTAACTTTTCATGTTGTTTTTAGAACCGGCAAACAGAGAAACCGAGGGAGACAGACTTTCCTCTGTGAAGAGATGTGTGACTGTGTGCTCTGCTTGTTTTTTGTGATGATTAAAATAGATCCAATAACCAAGTTTTTATTACTTAGCCGCAAAGCAAAGCTTTGTTTACAAGAAACAAAGCTGAAGGAACAGCTAGTTGCTGGATGGTTCATGGCGTGACTTTTGTAAAATATTTAAGAGTTTTATTTGAAGTAATTACAGAGGCACTGATTTGAATTTGCTGTGCGTTGTTACATGCCAGTATATTACTGTAGCCTTTATAATCATTTCACTGCTATATGTGCTAATACATATTAATTCCTGCCAATGAACATGCAGGCCACCAGCATCAGTGCTGAGTAACAGTCTTACTGTATTGTAACTGCTAGATCTGTTTAAAAGCTGCTTTTCTGTGCATTTAAATTTCTGATGGCATATTTAAATATCCACTGTGATTTATTAGAGATTGTGACGTGCTAATGTGTGCTAACATGAGCTGCAGCTAGCTTGTTTATAGTGCTGCAGATGGGGATGCATCCTGTCCCATTCGTGACAGCCTGGGCGTGACTGTTTCAGTCCCAGAGGTCAATTGAGACACATCCTGCCACGCAGCTGTGTGGTCAAACACTAGAGACTGAAAACTCAGCCTCACACACACACACACACACACACACACACTGTAGACATCACAGCCAAGTGGAGGGACTCTGTCATGTCAGCACAGGTACACAATCACTCCAAGGTCACTTTGCTCTGTTCAGTATCCATCATTCCACAGCGCCCTTCCTCTCCCGTCTGCACAACAGCACAAAACACACACATACTGACACAGGTCAGCAACTCTGTGCCATGATGTGTGACAGTATTTATTAGCATCAGTCAATGGCTCTGAGTGTGTGTGTGTGTGTGTGTGTGTGAGAGAGGAGGTGAGTTTGTGAGCATGTCTCATACTGTAGTCTGTCTGTACATCACTTCTTACTGTGTGAGGTCTTTGTAAACACTTTGGTAATCACACAAACACACTCAGGTCTAAATGGAAACAACCTACTATAGTGTGAGGGTGAACTCTGGGGTTTTTGACAGCCGTCTCAATGTCAAAGTGGCCCAGTTAACCTGATTTGAACTTAAGCCTTGTTAGCCCTGCACTTTTCTTCTTTCTGTCCCCCGTCCTCTACCTATCAAACAGGTAATGTTCTAAGAACATTGGCTAACGTTCTCTAAAAATCCTTTTTTCAAAATTATAAAAACATTCCTGCAGTTACATTAGTAAAATGTTTTTATTGTTACATATCATATATCAAAAAGGTTATTCTTTAGCTCTTAGTGAAACGTTTTAAAAATGTTAAAAAAGCAATAACAACATAAAACATCTAAAACAAAAAACATTTTTACTGTTTGGTTAACGTTAATTTAACTAATAGAAGCATTAGACAAACGTTCTTACAAACTACAGTTGTTAGCTGTGTCTCCTTCTTCTGTGCTTTTCTTTCATTCATGCATAGTTTGTACCATATAGAGCAAATACACACTGCTGTTCAGCACAGCCTCTCCTCAGTAAAAGAGTCTTGCTCAGGCTTTATGCAGGAGAGCACTGAATTAAGAGCTTCACTTGGTAATCAGTCTTCTAACACACACGCGCACACACACACACACACGTAAACATGCCTCCCCCAGCCAAGACCCACTGCCCTACTGTGGGACAGTCACAAAACATAATAGCTAATAGCTATGCACAGGGATCCAGCCAACAGAACACACCCAAACACAAATCTGTGCTGCCCAGAAAATATCACAGATATAAGATTCAATTCACCTGCATAGAAACACAAACACGCACACACTCGTGCAGCTCCACCTGTGCAGCACTGCACCACAGTCACAGATTCAGCAGAACATCCCACTGCAGTAAAGCTGGAAGCCAGCAGCCCCTCCCAGCTTAACACGCAAACAAACACTCTTAACACGCACTTACCTTTGTGACAGTCATGCAGAGATCAGTGCAGAAGAGTCAACTTCTGTTCCTGAAACACAGAGTGTGACAGCAGGACAGAGAGACAGACTCGCTGAGTGTGTGTGTGTGTGTGTGCTGCCTTGCCAACACTAGAGTGAGACGCGGGAGATTGTGAGAGAGGAGGAGAAGAATTGAGTGGTTGAGCGAGGGAGAGGGAGGCAGGGTCTGGTCGCTGTCTCTGGCTAAGTAAATAAGCCTATAAGTACAGTGGCTGCCCTGGTCCCTTAGTCTGAATACTGCAGTAAACTCTCTCTCTCTCTCTCTTTCTACTGTCAATCTGATTGCTGCATGCTGTAATGTAGGTTATTGACTTCCACAACAGCCTTTGTTTATCTCTCTTTTCTTTTATCTCTCTATATTCAAGATAAAACTAAACTCATTCTCTCTCCTCACAATTAGTATACAGTAGTTAGTAACTAGCACTGTACTACAGTTTATCTGTGGTATATTGGCCAGCACTGTTATCACAAAACAAAGTGACCATGAACTCATTACACTGTTTGAAGGAGATACTCAGCTGTCTGTGAACATTCACAAATCATTGGCTAATATTCTCTAAACGTTCTCTCTAAGTTATCAGAAATGTTTTTGCAGTAACATTAGTAGAGCGTTTTAACACTATACGTCATATGTTCAAACCGTTATTCTTAGGTTGATAGTGCAATGTTTTAAAAACATTGCAGAATTAACAAAATGTTTAAATAACGTTTATATACCTAATCAATAATGGTAATGCAAAACCTTTCAAACTGGATGTTTTGAACGTTCCTGGAAGTTCATTTATTAATGAGGCATTATTAATTTATTAGTTAAAATCGATGTCGTAACTATAGTATTTTGGTGGAAATTAGAGTTACAGTTGTGAGTTATTTGGGATGTGCTATGGAAAAAATATGACTAATAATAGCTTAATTAAATGCGAGAATAATTAAGTAGTATTTTTATATTTAACAGTATTCCTTTACACAAGTCCTTCTAACTGATGGTATATTTCCTAGTGTAGAAGATTGTTGCCATACCAACAATACATTTTATTAGAATATAAGTTCTGCATGACTCCATTACTGATCATATTGAAAACATGATGCAGGATGAGCTGCAGATGTATTTTAATGTTCTACTGCCCTCTTGTGGCCTTTCGCTATATTAGATCATTAATAAATTGTGTTGACCAACAAAAGGACAAAAGTTTAATTGTGTAATTTCTGCATACGGGGTCAAGGTTTGGCTGCTTAGCTTAATCCTACAGTCTGATTGTTTGAGAGGAATGTTTTTCCATGACCAACAACAATGTTGTTCCAGAATCATGACTTCATGTACAGCTGCATGATATTCTCTGGTGAAGAACTTGTGACTGTGCTTGTTTTTATCAGCTCAGATCATTCAGCTTCAGTAATTGGCCACATGGCATTTAAGCCTCAGAAGATTGACTCAAAAACATACTAAATGTTAGTGGCACTGAGAGGGGAATGGCAGCAAGCAGGTTGTGTACTGCATAGGGGATGTGCTAGCTGAGAAACTGACATTGATGTGTGATGCTTAGGAACAGTTCTCCCCAGGTAATATAAAACCTACTTGCACATCGCATCACAAAATAACACATGCAGTATATACTTTATATTGCATGCTATTTTTCTTTGCATTATGCAATGGTGCAGCAGTTTAAAAGACGTGTATGCTGCACATTTTGGCAAATGTAGTAGGTCATCCAGGCATACAGAAAGTGCATACTAGTGCACACACTACATACTGCAGAAATGTCTGACGTTTGAACTAAGGCCGGCAGAAATTAAATGCAACATTGTAGCCCTTATACTTAAAATTGGCCATGCATTCTGCCTGATGCTGCCTTTGTTTTATTATAGCAATGAAGAAATGACTGAGATAAGCCAGCTTCAGAAAGACCTGGAAGTTACTGGAACTCGTATACCTACAGAAGTAGATTAAGAATGAAGCGTGCAGTAAAGATCTTATCTGCCCATGCCTGAAATACCTCTTAGGGGACTTTGATATATTTGGCGGACCTGGAAAGGGAAATACTAGATCTGTGGAGCTTTTCAAAGGTCATTTCTAGATATTTCAAGGACTTTTATCAGTGCCGTTTTTGTTGATATTAAAACACCAGCATCATTGGGTGCATGTGTGAGAGTCGATGCGTTCACGTGAAAGTAAAGTTTTTTTCCCAGTACTCTGCTCACTAACAGAACATTACCACTAGGGGGCAACATTACCCACTTTGCCTGTGTTGCACGAGCAGTCTGAAACTCAACATTCAAAGCAGACCCCCAGTTCTGGCATGATCGTCCACCAGGTCTGTCTGCACAGAAAGCGTTACTCTAGTGGAACTTTTAATACGCACTTCTTCGGTTACGGCTTCCCATGTACACAACATAGCGTTCCAGCTAAACGCCGTCTGCACGGAAACCACTTCCTCTAAAGTCAGGGGCGAGGGGAAAATGTAAGACCCTCCGGTAAGGAGAGAGAAGAGGAGCTGAGCTGATGATATATGGGTGAACGAAAAATAATATGTAGCAGAATAAGACTTTAAAGTGTAAAATTGTGTGCTGAGCGTCTTTCTGACACGGGTGTATTTAAAAGCTCACAGTAAGTGAAAACAGTTGATATCAGCATTGCCTTTCTGGGAAATGATGGTGAATGAAATCGTGAGCTGCAGGACCCTTTACCCTTCATTTACACCAGGAAGCGTATAGTGGCGATGATGTCGTTTTACCTACTGTCTATACATACGCGTCTCTTTAAAGCATCACGAAACCACATGACTCCACCCCCCACATTGACTGTAACTGTCTCTACATGTTTCCCACAGAATGATACATGAAGGTTTGTATTGCACACGTGGCATTTTCCCCTCATAAAGACATTAGCCTGTTCACCCTGTCACATCATTACCGGCTCGTTCTGGTGATTTACTGCTGCTGTTCTCAGGAGTTAACAGGCTGTCTGGAAATGAGGTCTCACGTGCTGCCCTCACAATAGCTGAACTTTAAACACTGTTCACAATCTTGTAACTTTCTTGTAAAGTGTGTGAAGTGATGTATTGACTGGTTCAGAGCAAAGGGCTGTCCAGCTAACGGGGAATGTTCTCAGAACATTGGCTAACGTTCTCTAAAAGTTCTCTCAAGGTTATCAAAAACGTTCTTGAAGTAAAGTGAGTGAAATGTTTTTTAATGTTATATATCATATATCAAAAAATGTTATTCCTAAATTGTTAGTGGAACGTTTTAAAAAGGTTACAGAATTTAAAAAGTTTGAATAGCGTTCCTATAACCAAGCGATAATGTTAATACAACATTTAAAAAACTAGCAGTGTTGAACGTTCTTTAAACATTTAAATTAATATATTTAATATTTTAGTTATTAAATGGAAACGCTCTCACAACCTAAAATTGTTAGCAGGGTATGTGCATGTACCAAATAGCTAGTTTTTAGACAGATAACGGTGATAAATGTAAGTGAGCTATTCCATTATATGTCCTGTTGGGTATTATTAATATAGAGTACATTACACTGTCTACCATTTTATATACAGTAAAATATTTAAAATGAACTTACAGTAAGTAACTGTAAGCTGAAAGCTACTGACTCCCCTGAGAAATAACAGAATGTCACGTACGAGCTACATGATCTCATTTTGGTTGTTCAGTGTGTCTGCTGGTACTGCTGGCAGTGTAAAATATATTTTATTGTCACGAATATTCTGTTCATATTTAAAAGGCTGAATGCTTTCAATTGCTTAAATGTGATGGAACACATCGGTCAGAAAAGCTTTGATGTGGTCGGGGTCTATTTGTCTATGCATTCATGTTTGGTTAGGTTATTTTTGTGTGATTTGCGGATCCAGTGCCAGGTGCTGCTCGACACTTTCATGTGTGTGTCCTTTCTGGGGCTGACGAGCCACAGAACACTATGCGCTGTGTTCTAGTTCTGGTGTTCATTACATTATGGGGACCAAATGTCCCCATAAATATAGTTATACTAGTCAAATTTGACCTTGTGGGGAAATATTTAGGTCCCCATGGGGAAACAAGCTTATTAATCTCTAATAGCAAAAAAAATCGAAAATAGCAGAACGTTTTCTGTGATGGTTGGGTTTAGGTGTAGTGTTAGTGTAAGGGAACAGAATATACGGTTTGTACAGTATAGAAAACATTCCATATGTGGAATGTCCCCATAAAACATGAGAACCCAACGCATGTGTGTGTTTGTGTGTGTGGTCTATCTACTACCTCACCTCTGAAGCACAGTGAAGCTTTAATCATAAGTCCAGTGGTCTTGCTTCAATTACAGCCGTGCTCTAAGTCAGCTTACACCTTTTCCCGAACCACACGGGGCTCTGACTGTAAAGCTTTATTAACAAACCAGAGATTACAATGAAAGGAGAGGAAATTCTCCCGAACTCTGTAAATGCACCACGCGGGCGTCAGCCCGACGAGGTGTGCTGGTGTCGTGTAAAAATGTGTTTACGTGTAAAAATCTAAAGAGTGCGCTTTGTATAAAATCAGTTCTGCATCACATCTGTGGAAAAATGTTCCGTGTGTTGAGAAAATGACCACTGGATGAAAATGATGCCCATATGTGGACCTTATGGGACCTCTCGTGAACGTTTCAGTTAATGCAAATATACTTTCAAATGACGGTCCAAACAAATCCTGTCCTAATATTCTTGGAATGTTTGGTCAGGAAGTTTCTATAGAATGCGGTTACTGTGTTTGTATGCTACGTTCACTGGTGCAAAGGATGGAAAATAATTTCTACCATTTGTTCTACCAAACAACAACAACAACGTTTTGTGTCCTTTATATTTACATTTAGGCATTTGGCAGACGCTTTTATCCAAAGCGACTTACATTGCATTATACTACACATTGATCACTGTACATTGAGTATGTGCAATCCCTGGGATCTAACCCATGACCTTGGCGTTGTTAACACCATGCTCTAACCACTGAGCTACAGGAAAGCTGTATATGGCCAGAATATGTGTCACCTGTATTTGTTACAAGCAGAAACATTGTGGGAGTATTTTACTCCATTTTTCCATAAAATTCCATAATTGTGCCTCTGGAATATTTTTTTACCTTTAAATGGCCAAGCGGTGCATAAAATCAAAAGCTTGAAAATCTGAGCTGGTATTTCCAGCTAAACATTCGCTCCAGGACCCCAGCTGTTTGGCCAGATCCAAACCCAGCCAACCAGTTATATTTTAGGACTCCCTATGAAAATGCCCGTGCAATTTCCAGACCTTTAAACACTTAGGAATTGGGTCATACCCATTTGCAGCTCCTGTGATGTTTGGTATGTGTTTATTTTCACTTCTGTTCACAGAACATTTGCCATACCTGCGATGTCTGTACATCGCATCCAGGAAACTGATATTGTTGAGAGATTAATCCTCCAGCGTGTTCATTCTTGACAAATGATATTATGAAGCGTGATTATCATACGAGCTGATGAAGCGGAATGTGAAAATCTATACCGGAATATTAAGTCACATTAGGGAAAATAGAAGTTGTGATTTGACATTTTATACAGTAGTTGCTTACTGCGCTACTGTATCAGCTGTTTCGAATACGTGCCAACATTTAGGATGAGGTCTTGTTACTGTAAGATGTTATTATAGGACACGTCTGGATCAAAAGGCTGTTCATTTCTCTGAAGCTTGTCCAGCAACCCTTGACCTGGCTCAACATCAGAGAAACGTCCCATCTTCTCAAATAGCTTCTTTCTGAATGTCCCGTGAGAAGCCTATGTCTTTACTTTTTATGGTATACCCAGCAAACAGGGAACGCTGTCAGAACGTTGGCTAATGTTCTTTCAAAGTTCTCTCAAAGTCATCAAAAGCATTCTTGCAGTAACTTTAGTAGAAAGATTTTTATTTATATATGTATCATATATAAAAACATTATTCTTAAGTTGTTAGTGGACATTTTGGACATGTTGGAGAACTAAATGTTTGAATAACGTTCTTACAACCAAGCTGTAACATTAATACAATGTCTACAAAACCAGATGTTGTCTAGACATCTAGACAAAACTAGAACTTGTCTAGATGTAAAGATGTTTTGAACGTTTCTAGAACTTTCAAAACAACACGTTTAACGTTTTCTTAATAGAAACGTTGGGGAAACGTTCTTATGTTGTCACTTGGGCTATAGCAGTTACAGATTCTGTGGGAATGAGCTCCGTAGGCTAGAAGGGCAGGGATGAGAAGTCTATGTCGTCTGTACTTGCTGTTGAGTGTCACAGTTTCGCTAGAAAATAAGAGAACTACAAAAACATTTACAAGAGAAGTGACTCTGCATTACTCCTGCAGAAAGCCACAGAGACTATTATGCTCTCTCCTTCTGATATGTCATCATATGAGACGCATTTTAACTGCCTGCAAGCAGGGGCTCAGTTAGCGTTTAAGCGGTCAGCCCTGAAATAAATAATTACGTATAAGACTCCTCAAACCTAATAATTACATGCTGGAAATGATGGAGCTTTGGGTTTTCCATGGTGATGTAGGAGAAAAGAAAATGTGATTTTTTCCCCCCTCTCTTACATTTTTCCATCGCGTTTCGCACGAAGTGATGCGGAAGCTCCATGAAACAGGAGCACGCGTTTCCCTTCAGGAGGCACGCACCAGGAATTGCATGATTTTAGACCACATTGTGAGCTAATAGGTCAAATCTAATAGGTACAGAAACTGCTTGGGCTCTAGCTGCGCCTTAAGGGCCGACTAAAGCAGGAACAAACCATAACCCAAGTCTGAGATCTCATTTTGTTTTGCATGCCGTTCGTACAGGTTGGGAAGAAACGTCCACAAATGCTTTGTTTCATAGATGACAGCAGAGAATTGTAAATGTATGCTGTAAGGGGATTTCATTAGTCGAGTGGGTTAATTTGTACCCAGAGTTTACCTGCATGCTTCGTTTGCCGAGGTGCTGCGGTTGTAAATCGCATTTGAGCGCGTCGAGTTGAATAGTCCCTGGTCAGTTTGTGCGTGTGGCTTTCAGTTTCCGGTTGTGCGTCTTCCATAGTCTCTGCATCAGTTTGCATGTTTGAGTGCTGTGTTTGTGTACGCGCTGTTTCTAAGCGAGCGTGTATGCGTGTGTGTCGCATGGCGCAAATCATGCGGCTGTTCCTGCTGCGGTGAGCAGTTTCAATTTCCACAATCCCAGTGTTGCTACTGGCTCTGAGCGCCAGTCTACCGAGCTGCCAGATATCTGGAAAAGTAAGAGTGACTCAATGCTTAGGCTAGACCATTGCTCACTCGCTCGCGCTCTCTCAGTATTTATTTTAAAGACCTCTGCCATTTTTCACATTATATGAGTAATTCTATTGGTACACTGTTGCCCTGCTTACAGTTAAATGGCTCTCCATTCTATCAGCAGCCAATCAGAATAGCTCTGCAATAATAAAACCAAGACCGCGGAGTTAATGGCCCTGGTGATGTTCCATCAGAAATGTTGAGATTTTATTGCGCTTTTGACAGTTTGGTTCCTTTACAAAACTCTAAAATAGAACAGACCTCCATGATTGCGGCCCCATTATTGTTGTCATTGCTTTGTTTGTACTTTGTCCCTTGGGATGCTTTAAGAAATAGATTTAGATGATTAGATTCTGATTTGTAGCTAACAGGGAACATTTAGATGGTTGGCTAATGTTCTGTTAAAGTTCTGTCGAAGTTATCAAAACATGTCCTCGCAGTAACGTTAGCAACAAAAATGAAAAGGCATGATGACAAATGTATTTTTGACTGTTACCATCATGTGTGGGGATACTAATGTTGTTGTTTTTTCAGGATATAAAAAATTATTACTTGGTTATAAGAACAGCGTTCATTTTTTAAAGTTCTGCAACGTTTTTAAAACATTCTACTAACAACTTAAGAATAACGATTTTGATGTTGATAACATATGACATTAAAAAGTTCTACTAATGTTACTGAAAAAATGTATTGATAACTTTAAGAACACTTTTAGAGTAAGTTAGTCAACGTTCTGAGAATGTTCCCTGTTAGTTGGGTATGTGTGGACAATATAATTGTTTCACAGCCTGTTTGTGCAAAAATGTGTGTTGGTCCATCTGTCAAGAACATTATTTGTCTGTTTATACATGTATTCATAGTGGTATTAGTGCAGCTCTGCCATATTTTGTCCTTTGTCTTAAATAGCATCTCCAGCAAAAATAGCCCCTTCATATCAGATCTCAAGGCCTTTTCATAGAAGAGCAGCTGGAATGCTAATAGCTATGAGATCACTAGTTACAGTCCAAACCACTGGATTTCGAAACAGCGAGAGTGTTGAATCAATTTTAGTGAACCGAGATTACACAAGTTAAGCTCTTGGTAACGTTTTGTATATTGGTAAAGCAAAGCCTTCATCCCAGCTTGGGCTTGAGTGTTAGGACACGGGCATCTTTGCCCAAAACCACAGAATTCCTCCAGTTGAACGTCGCTTGTCAGTCAGTCAGACAGCCAGCCATATGCAAGCACATCGCCATTTGCACGTCTGATTGGTGAACTCATGCTTCCATGGCCTAACCACAATCCTTGATTCCTAGGATGATGTCATATGATTCATGAACATATTTATGTTGGGGTTCGAGAGTCATGTCGTACAGATACATTTAATGTGATCTTTACTTAAAAGTAGGGTAGACAGTTTCGGCAAGGCTAGCATTAGCAACCTAGCCTTGAAGTTGTGGAAGCAGATTATTTTAAAATGACAGAATAGGAAGCAAAAGGAAGTCAGAGTTAAGATACGACCACAGTTTTGAATTAATTACGGTGGTTGCCATGTTTGGAGCAGCGTCGTACAGAAACATTCGAAAGGTCAAGATTTGGATCAGCACTGCTGGGTTATGACTGACACTTGACTCTGTGTTGACTTTGGGGTTTGACCACAGCAGGGCCGTCACTGACTTTGCTCTGGTTGTCTTCTGCCAACAGTGCGCGTTTTTGTGATCCGCTGTACCAGCCAATGGAAAAACACAGAGAATGAGAGAGAGCGAGAGAGAGGAAGCTAAAGGCACTTAACCTCTTTTTAAAATATGAAAAACAGAGAGAAGAATATTAGTGATTAAGTAAAAGACATGGTAATTTACCACGCAGAACAGTTTTTTTCGTCCAAGTCATTAAGGCTGCAATCTTAACGTAACTTTTGGGGTTAAAAATCTGAAGGTCAGCAACAATTGTAGCAGTCTTGTTGTGCTTCCGTGTTTCTTTAAATGACCAGCATCCATCATGCAGCAGGTAATATGAAGGTTATTGAGATGATTGTTTGCAGTTGCTCTCCAGCTGTATACAACTCTGTGTTCATGAGGTAAGTGGTGCGCCTGTAAAAGACAGTTGATTGGTGTCCATTCTCTCCTCAGTGGGGGGCTCTAGACCCCTATATATTTGGGGCGGAAGGAATGAGGGACTGTTTTCCAACAGCAACTTCTCAGAGAGATCTTTTTTCAGTTCTTTATTTTAATCTCTTGTTCCTGTCTGTCTTTAAATATTGGCTTGGTCAGTTTTTGGTCAGTTTTTTGGTCAGTCGCTGAGCATCACGGACAGAGCCGATTTCCCCCCATGTGGAAACAGTGACTGAAGCAACCTGACTCCCTCACAGGCCCCTCTTTATTTTTAAAAGACACAGACTTTAATTTAATTGTAGGTTCCTCTTCGGGTTTATCATTTGTTTTTAGACTGTTGACGTTTTGCAAACTGACAGCAAGGATTCTTGAGCTATGAGCTGCAACCCCACAATCCTGGTAAAAGGGCTCATTTATGTTGTGTCGTGTAACCAAACAGCTTTTTCACTACCCCTTTATCCGACAGCACTCTTTATTTCTCCTCTGCTTGTCTTTATCGACTTTAGAAGAGGACAGGAGTATGAATGACGTAGACTTTTTCTAATAGTAAAGAAAAATCACAGTTCCTTCACGCTGTCGTTGCGAGGTGTCTCAAACATCTGTATCTGTCTCTCTGTCTTTGTATGTGCTTGTCTGAGCAACCATCACACTCCTCGGCTTGACTATGCAGTCTTCTGCAAAACCGGAATGATTTCAGCATTCCCAGCTGCCTCCTTTCCAGAGAGAGTGAATGACTATGTGCTTTTAAGATGGCTGGCTTTGATAGAGGGATGTGATGAAAGGAAAGAAACAATGGCTTTTTAAGTACACGTAATGAATGCAACACCCTTGACTCAGAATGTCTGAAGAATCAGCTCAATGTTCATCAGATGTTTTGCTTACTTTAAATATTCTACTAACTATAAGCAATTTTACAACTACATGTCAACTAGCTTTCATTAATTTGCAACCACGTCAACTAACTCCTGTTAGCATATGAGCAGAGTGTTAGGTTAAGGTTAGGGTTATGGTCAGTAGACTAAGCTGACTGATACTTGCAAAGTTACTTCTATCTTTACTACTACTAATACTCGAATGACTCTATTAAAGCAAGGTTGCTTATATTAGTAGAAAAACTAAAGTGAACTATAAAGTGTCACTGATGTTTTAGAGGTACAACAATTTCCAAAATTGAACCTTTATTGTTATATTAAAAAAATGAACGAATTAGTTAGCACACTAGCTGCACACAATCCAGTTAGTAAAATGAGTTAAATTGTCATTTTTATTGTTGATAATAGAGTGAATGTTATAGTTATGTATTTCTTTCTGATCTATCAGTTGAGATACTGCCTGATTTCAAGTTAGCTTAAGACCTGCCAGTGTTTGTATATACTAATCAGTTTTGTTTTTTGGTTATGTTTGATTTAGAGTAAGAGTACATTGATACTGCATGTTCTTTTTAATCAAATTTTAATAACTGTGGTTTTGATTTTTAAGGTCAAATTGAAATAGAGGTGGGCCAAAGTGGGCCGAATGTCAGAATTAGTTATTATATAATCTATAATTATAGGTTTGGTTTGGGTGGTTTGGATGGTAGTTGAGGTTATGCTGAGAGTTTGTCTGTGGGCTTTATAAGGTAACATGCTATGTTAACCACAAATACCTTTTTAGACAAGTTGGAGGGTATATATCTGAATGTATCCAGTATATATGTTACACAAAACAGAAATGAGTCTTTCTGTAGCTCAAATGGTACAGCATTGCGTTAGAAGCGCAAAGGTTGTGGGTTCGATTCCAAGGGAACAGGCATACTGTTAAAGCACTGTAAGTTGCTTTAGATAAAAGTGTCTGCCAAATGCAAAAAAGATATGTTATAAAAATCGTTTATCATAGAAATGATGCGCAACTGTTCCTAACTCTGTCTATCATCATTTTCAGAAGCCTGTATGAGCTCATAGTACAGTGACCCAGCTCAACCATAGATGGACAGATAGGCAAAGAGAGATGAGAGGAGGGAGGGAGGAAGGAAGTGAAAGAGAGAAAGAAAATGAGAAGATCAGTCTGCTGGCTGAATGAGCACCTCCTTTTAGTTCAGCCACAGTCCCCTCCTCCTTCACTCAGATATAGTGTGTGTTTTTAGCAGGAATACAGGCAATCAGAGCCGGTTATACAGGAGAACACACTGTTAGGATATTATATACACACACACGTGCGCACACACACTCCCTCTGACACACAAATGGAGTACTACTTCACCCTCCTACTCTGGATTCTCTGCAGCATGCTGCCAGGTGAGTGTGTTTATGTGCGTTGTGTGTGTGTGTGTGTTACCTATTATTCTGTTAATTAAAAAACAAAAGTGGCAAGTCTCTGTTCACACTACCAGTATGAATTGTATACTCTGCAACTTGTTACTGTATGAGTTGAATAAGTGACTTGGATGGGATTTGAGTATATGGGATTATATCCAGGAGTTCTGTGTCTCCCACGTCTGCTTTCCACTGTCAGGCTGTGTTACACTGACCTCCTCTGATAAATGAAGAAACTGGATTGGCTGGAGAGGCTGGCGTTTACACTCGCTCCAGTTTTTATTCCTGCACTTGCATACTTTGAAATTAAAGATGATATGAGCTTTCATTGGAAGCTCATAGTCTCCTGTGTGTGTGGACAGCCAGATTAAAGTTCGGGTCTGTGAATCGACAATCTCAGAGAAATTCTGAAGAACTGGGCTGGTGTCTGCTGCTCTTCTGAGTCAGAGGTTCTTGAGAACTTTAAATTAGCATTCCTGGTCTAATGTCTAAAGCTATTATTGTAATGTATCCATATGTCCTTCTGTCAAACAAAATAGGCAATGAATACGAACTTCAAATATTTGTCTCGTGTAATTTGATCATTGATAAAAACAATTGTGTCAATGCGGATGGACTGCTGATCGACAAATTTGCAGCCAGAAGTCAGCAAAACCTGACAATTCTAAACAAAGCCTTATGGGGACATCCTTATTTTTAAAAAATTATTAAAGTATAGTAAATTGTACTTTTAAACAAAGTTTGCTGTTAGGGTTAGACTGTAGGATAGGGTCAGGTTATATTGTTTATAACTAGCTGTGTATAAAAACAATAGAAGTCTATGGAATGTCCCCATTTAGATAAGTAAACGTGTGTGTGTGTGTGCGTGTGTGTAAGAGAGGAGGTGTGTTTTAGTATGTCAACACATGCATGTTTCTTGTTGAGAGTTTGTTAGTCTTGTGGTTACTTAGCTTGTCCAGCTGCCAATAAGACAGCTGTGTCCCTGGCCAGTTTTAATAAAGTCCAACAATGTTACCTTTACACTGGTACAGTACTATAATACTGTTTATTCTGCTACTGTCAGCCCTTTTGTCTTCCTCTCTTATCGTTTTTTATTTATGATGTCAAATTTATTTTCACTGATGTACAGTGTAAACAAACAGGATGGATATCTGTGCCACATACAGCAGTTTCTGTGTTAGTAGTTGTTCCTGTAGTTCAGAAGCTTCTCAGAAGCTTCTACTTGGAGTTCCACTTTGTTTGTTCTAATAAAGGAAACATTAATTTGCTTGGATGAGGAATTCTAGAGCTCAGTGAGTAATGCCTGACTGTGGTCCGATGCCACGTGCCTCACAGAGAGCTTATTTTGGCCAAAAACTCCATCAGTGGCCACCAGGCCGATCCACCGCTAGTCATCGCTCAGCAGCGCTAGAATGAGCTTTCCAGACCACAGAGCGCACAGTTGGGAAGTCAGCATATATTTGCAATGTCTGGTCATTTTGGTCTTGATCTGTGAGTGTAATATACAGTATATTAGTCCCTCAGGAACAGCACATACTGTAATGGCATAAAGCCCACGAGCTCTTAAGAGGAGCAGCATTTCAAAGCAAAGGTTTGAGATATGAATTTCCGGCATGTGGAGTTTATTAAAAGTCAATCTGCAGTCTCATAATCGTTGCCAGTGGGCATCAGTGAGGCTCATTAGCATCAGAGAAGTTCCTAAAGTAAATATGTGTGAGGGACGACTGAGGGCTGAACAGATGTTTACAGGGGTGTCTGTCCCAGTATGTGGGCCTGACTGTCCACAGCTGCATCTTTAATTAGGATCTGACAAATCTAAGCGTTTAGTATCGGTGGTTTTCATTTGAAGGGATTGTTGTGGGCGCGAGTGTTGATTGTAAATTATATTTTGGTGCACGGTCAGCTGGTCAGCACATCTGCCTAGATGTGGCTTTTAATGTCTTCCACTCGTCGAGTCTGGATCAAATCTGGTTCAGCTCTGGTGTTGGTAGAAGAATTCTTTGTAAGAGATGTGTTAATGTTGATCAAGAGCCGGGTTAAAATGTTTGTCCAGGCAGGTGACATTGTTTATAAGATGTCAAGTACAGTATATAATAATATTTATCAATATAATATATTGCAGCTGTAGGTGGTGGGTGGATTTTCTCTTGTAGAAGTTTCTGATTGACAGGTTATGCATCCTTACGGATAATAAAGGAATAAAGGAAAAGACGTTATGTTTGTTGAAACTACATTTCCTCACAAGATCAACAGGACAAAGCACAGTGTATGTATATACAGTACAGTACAGTATATGCACAGTGCTTATCCTCATTGATGAATATTCAATACAAGGTGAGTACAAAGTG
This sequence comes from Botia almorhae, assembly GCA_036877575.1. Lineage (NCBI taxonomy): Eukaryota > Metazoa > Chordata > Actinopteri > Cypriniformes > Botiidae > Botia > Botia almorhae. The sequence continues at coordinate 21,662 of JAZGTJ010007176.1, forward strand.
GATTCACTGAGAACTTTAGGGCTTGTGGATCAGATCTTCACTTGGTCTTGATATGTATATGAAACCTGGAAGGTTGTTATCCGAAGGCTTTTCTGCTGCCTTCAACAGCAGGAAAAGTAGAGAGATATAGGACATGAATAAAGTGAGAGAGGGGAAATGAGACTATGAAATGGGGCCAGATTGGATTATGCATCATGTAAACAGTTCTGTATGTGTCCTAAACACACATACACTTCCTACTGTGGCAGGATTTAGTCGGAGTCTGGGAGAATCTGGATGCACCATAGTTCTCATAGACTGATGGTTCTTCATCAGAGTGACCGTGGTGCGGCTCCTGTAGCTTGACTGTGGTCCAGAAGCAGCGCAGGTCTGGCCCGGACACGGAGCACAACCCTCACAGCCACTGTACTGAGGTTTATTTATCTAGGCAAAGGATCTCATACATAGGAAACCCAGAACACAGAATATGAAAGTGTCTGCCACGTTAGGGCTTTTAAATGGAAACTAGAGCGTCTCTGCTCCCCTTTTTTCACATTCTTTTCTCCTTAGGTTTTTAGGGGGTAAATCTGTTCTCGGATGGTGTCTGGACAGCTTGACTTAAGAAACTAAAAGCCTTCAAGATGTGTGCTAAATCCAGCACGTTGGAAACTGTGATAGATGATTGTGGATGACAATTTAGGGGCAAAAAAGTCACGCATCCAATATTATTTGGATTGGATTTTCTGCTCTTTCATTAAATTTGATTTATTTGTAAGCACATTTCTGAGTTGAGGAGAGTGTTGCAATAGGAAAAGACAATTAAAATGTTTTCTTGTTAGTGAATTGTGGGCTATGAGGAGAAATAACCTCATTACTTGTGAATATACGGATGAGAGGAACTTAACCAGCTTGGTTAACAGCTGATGGGTAGATTGGCTGCTCCTTAATATACGTACTGGTTTTGACTGGTTTAGTAAGATATAAAAACAAACGGTTTGCTCTCATAAAAGCACAATTAAAGACTTGAGATATTCACACAAAATGAATGTTTGCGATAGTCAACTGCAAAGTTTGTAAAGTTCTCATAGAATCTGAAGCAGAAAATGAAGCATTCTTAACACACATCACAACCATCATCACAACCACAACAAGTGTCTCCAATTCGCTAAGAAACAGTTATTCTGTATATCTGTTTGTCAAATACACTTTGTGTTAACTTGTATGAGTTTCAGTGTTTGCTGTAAGAGGATAAAGGGCGTGAGGATCTGATGAGAATCAGTCCTGCTTTGTGACAAACACGGGGGAAATTTATCTTCTGGGACACACGCTCTTGCCCAGAGTGAATGAGCCTTCAGTCACTGCCAGTGTCTCTCATTTAAACTCTCACTATCACAGTCAAAATAAAGCTCGGAAAAACATGTGGTCCACATTAACGCTCGTGCGTTCTCGTGACTGACCAGATTCATGTGCAAAAACGGGTTTACATCATCCTTAACACTACAGTAGTCTGTCATCGTTTATGCGTTTGTCTACAGAGAACGTGGGAAAGAGAGAGAGAGAGATTCACTTCAGTTAAAGCTGAAGGCCTTCTACTAAGAAGATCTGTTTGTCATCCATTGATCTTCTCCGTGATGTAATACTTACCAGAATTATCACCAATAAACTGTTTCATTTTCCCTGGTGACAACTAGAAGATAAATTATCGTGATTTTAAAAGAGCCTTTCTCCAAA
>JAZGTJ010007177.1:0-20986 GCA_036877575.1 Botia almorhae
GGCCCAGCTTGCAAAAGGTTGAGAACCCCTGTTCTAGAACATAGACTGATTATTGGCACGTCATTACATCCCCATGCCTTGCTGTCTGATGTTCCGATGATCTTATTTTTAGTATTACAAAAACAAAATTTGCAGTGCAGGGAATAATTTGTCATGCTATATGTGCAAATAGATGACGGTGGATGAATAAGTGGTCTGTCCTGTTAAGATCAAGTCTAGTTGTGTGTTTTAGTTTGATTTGAGTCCGTTTACCCTGATGAGCCTTTGATTTAATTATGCTTAGCTACAATTGAGTGTTTTTTGTTATACACTGTCTGTGAATGGGTTCTGTCCTCACCATTACATGACAAAATTAAACAGTGATGAGTTCTCTGTTTCTGCCCATGCCTCTCTCTCCTACTAACTTAACAGACACTAAATAAGGGTAGTGTACTGTAGTATAGTGAGAAATGAAAAACAAATAGGACATTACTCTAAAATCTGTCAAACCTTTTGTAAAACTACAAGTATGAGAATTGTGATACACATATCTTCCACAGACATTAAACAGAGTTAGCACTGCTTTTATCCCTGGCTAACAAAACACAACTCATGAACGGAGTTAGCACTGCTTTTATCCCTGGCTAACAAAACACAACTCATGAACGGAGTTAGCACTGCTTTCATCCTTGGGTATAAAAACACAATTAATGACCAGAGTTAGCGCTGCTTTTGCCAGGTTAACCATGAACTAATCATAAACTAGTTACTGACTTTATTAATATGCGAATTAGAAAATGAGGTTATGGAATGGACGAATATGTGGATTATTGATTTTGTATTGTTGGTTTAATTGTATGGGGATTTTATTGTGGTTTCTTTATAACACGAGGTACTCGCGGTTGCGGCTCATGTTTCTGGGGGACTGTTTTACTGACGCATCATTTCTCACGTTTTCATTGGCTATGTGTCATAACGCTGAAATGTGATTGGCTGCAGCGCACACGTCGTCATGAATGCGCTTGTTCTTGAGATTGCGGCATAAACGGAGCGGTTTAGCGACAGTCTGTATTCATTTGATAAAGAACTCACCGATTGAGTCTCTCATCCCTGCTGTGTTTGCTCACGCGTTTGTAAAGTCTTCTGCAGGTGAGTTGTGTTCCGCAGAAAGCGCTTTTATTCTCGTAATTAAAGCTGCATACATGGAGTCCACGCGGAAACGAATGAATGTATGTTCATTTTGTCACATCATAATTGTAATGCTAAGCAGTTACTCTACAGCATTTGTTTACCCTACAGTGAACTGTCTCTAAATCATTCACCAATGCGTTACTATGAAAACAAGTGGTGAGTGTCATTGGTTATTCGTGTCGTTCTGTCATTTTCGTTTGAACGGAACACCACTAAAATCCCATTAAGACAATGACGTGGCTACATCACACACTGACGTTATCCGGGAGTTAAAAAATCTTCTGGCTGCATTCTATGTCTCCTCATATCTTTCTCCTCTTGACGTTATCTTTACAGATGTCTTTCCACATGGGTCGTGGAAGTCCGAGAGGAAGACCAGCAGCTCCAGGGCAGATGTACCGTCCCAGTCTTGCGCGATATCACTATGATGCTCAGCCCCCCCCTGGTCCTGTTTATAACCATCCGGGAGGCAGCAGCTATATGCCTCCTCATCCTGACCTAATGCCTTTTCATTTTCCACCTCCATTACAAGCCTCCAGCACCCTGCCCCAGTGCCCCATACGACCACCAGTCTTCCCAGAGCCTCCGTCTTTTCCTCCACCTGCTCCTCATGGCTCAGATTGCTCTGCTCCAGTCCCGCCTCCTCAGAGTTCCTACCCTTACATGATGCCTTCAGTTACCCCACTACCCTTGCCACGAATGCCACCCTCACCGCTGCCCACTATGCCCTACCCGCCCTCATATTCCATGAGTTACCCTCCGCAACCCCAGGTCCCTCCTCCACCTAGTTTCAATCCCACGTATGCTCAGCCAGGGGGCTCATTCAAACCCGAGCACACCCGCCAAGCTCCACAGTACAAGGCAGACAGCTGTGCCCGCTCACCCGAGAGGCTACATCATCATGATGGCCACAGGCACAGGGGTCACGGTTACGGCGCGTATGGAGTCCGACACAACACAGAATTTGGATCAGAGAAGAGAGACAGAGACCGGAGTCCAGAGCGCAGGCGGCCAGACAGCCCACGACACAAAGCAGATTATGACAGGGGCCGTGTGGCTCAGAGACACCGCAGCAGGTTAATTTGCCTGAATGTCTGTTACACTGGTAGTTCAGACCAGTCTGTCCACTGTTACCAGGAGTGCAAACAAGGCAGTTTGCTGAACAAATGAGACAAAAAGTTAAAATACAGTTTAGTTGTGGACCACACCACATGAAGCACATTTTTATGTGAATTACCAGGATTTCTGCCTTGATTATTCATAAAATATGGTCTGATCTTCATCTAAGTCACATTTATAGACAAACACAATCTAATTAAACTAGAAACACAATCAACATTTGTCATTTTAAAACTAAAAGGACACAAAGAAATCTTTCATTGTACAGGCTGGAACAAATGCTAAACCTTGTAGGTCTGCTTGGTGTGGGACTGATGGTATATCGCTGTGCTATTAAAAAACTCTTACATGAATGACATATCATATTACATGCTGTATAATTCTAAGATGGGTTCATTGTCCAGTCTTTCTACAATACACTGTAACCCTGAGCTGAATCAGTGTGTCACACATGTCCAGTTATTAACATTTACATCAACTAAACATGTTCCGCTGAGAATGAAGGGTGACATATAGTTTAATACACAGCAAGCACCTAAATATTATTCTAACAAGGTGATTTCTCCCATTGCATGAAGATGTCTGCACTGCTGTGTTTGACCACAGTAACGCTTTGTCTGTCCTGCAGGGAACACTATAGGCACAGAGACGAGCGAGTCTCGCCCCCGTCAGACAGACACAGAAAGCGCGCTCGCTCGAGCAGTCGGGAGAGGAAACGCCGACGAGTGGAGGTGGAGAAAGACAGGAGATCCGATGGAGCTGCAAGCTGCAGTAAAGAGAGGACTGTGAGCTCCAGCAGGAGCAGAGTCACAGAGGAGACGACCAGCGACCGCCATGAGGAGGAGAAAGAGGAGGAGTTACTAAAGCCTGCCTGGATCCGTTGCACGCATGCAGAGAACTACTACTCCAATGACCCCATGGACCAAGTGGTATGACCGTTATGAACATAAACACCTATCTGCCATTGGTTGGACAGACAGCTCGCCCATTAGAAGTCCCTCTCTCTAATCATGATGTGTTTGTGTCTTTAGGGTGACTCTACGGTTGTGGGCACCAGTAAGCTGAGAGATCTGTACGAGCACTTTGAAGAGGAGCTCGGCCGGAGGCAGGAACGCGCCAAATCCAGCCGACCTAAATGGGAGCCACCAAAGACCAAACTAGATCAGGATGAAGGTGTGTTTCATCCTGCTCCATTGAATCAGAGTTCAGGAGTACATCTGTCTTTGTGAGGACCAAATGTGACAAGTTATACCATCAGAGAGGGCCAGTCCTCACTTTCTGAGACCCTTTTATAGGGCTGTTTATGGGGTTAAGACTTGGTGTTAGGATTAAGGGTTAATGTGTGTGTGTGTGTGCAGGTGAGAGCTCCAGTGAGTCAGAGTGTGAGTCTGATGGAGATGGTAGCAGTTGTTCCAGCAGTTCAGACTCTGAGGTGTTTGATGTCATCGCTGAGATCAAGAGGAAGAAAGCTCACCCTGATCGACTGCATGAGGAACTCTGGTACAACGACCCTGGACAGGTGCTTTAGCTCATCTGTCATCACACAGAGTTCTGTTGGGTTTTTCTGAGGAGAGAATGACGTATATTTCAGACTGAAATTAAAGCACATTGACATCTACAAATGCACAGATTGCACAAAATAGTACAAACTCTAGTACAGATTGAACTGAAGTATTTAGACTCTTACTGGAGTTCAGCTGAAATCTGTCATGTTTGTGCACATCTGTCAACATCTGTGTGTGAGAGAAGCTGATGATGTCATATGACAGCTTCTGACGGGAGTCAATGTTCGTTTTCTTGCAGCATGAATAAAGTTATATTGTAGTTATATATTGTAGTTATATATTGTAGTTATATATTTTATTCTGTTTAAACGCAGATGAATGACGGTCCCTTGTGTAAGTGCAGCGCTAAAGCCAGACGGACGGGAATCCGCCACAGTATTTATCCCGGTGAAGAGGTACAAATGTTCACACACTCCATCAGTCCCGGCAGTGTAGCTAGTCACTGTCTCAGAAAGATTTCAGTCCTAAAACTGCCTTTTAAATCTTCCTAAAGCCCGTCAGACAATGTCGGCCAATGAGCAACAATGCTGGCAAACTGTTCCACTACAGAATCACTGTGTCCCCGCCCACCAACTTTCTGGTATGTTAGTCTTTTCTGTAAAATGCCCTGATTGTGTTTATGTTGCTCCTGCCTGCAAGTGATATTGTTTCTCTTTCAGACGGACAGACCCACAGTCATCGAGTATGACGATCATGAGTATCTGTTTGAGGGATTCTCACTCCTCTCTCACACTCCTCTCACTAATGTAAGTGATGTAAATGTAATGCCTGTTGTTGTTTTAACTGTTGGTCCCATGCAAAGATGTTAGCTGCTTACAACCGTTTTAAAATAGTCTTAAAATCATTTTGCAGCAGTTTTTCCCAATAAATGGAAATAAAATCACAACTAAAAGACCCAAAACTTGATTTCATTGCGTACTCGCCAAATATAAAATGTCCACCTGTGATTTAAAAGTTGCGAAACCCAGTGTCAGTTTAAATAGAATACAATTGAAAAGTGTCGGGAATAAACGAAAGCCATATGTGATCATATGGTAATTATTGGATTTCTGTTGAGAAAGTTTGACTGCCTCAATTTGTACAAACAAACTAAAACATGTCTTGATAAATGGGTTTTCAGTGGGACAGAAATAAATGGGTGTTTTTCGTTCGATTCAGTTGTATTTAACACAGCGCAAGAGTTTTACTGCAGTGTTGATGATATCGAATGTGTGTTTCTCAGATTCCTTTGTGTCGAGTTATTCGTTTCAACATTGATTACACCATCCACTTCATAGAGGAGATGGCACCTGAGGTCAGTGGACCCTTTCATCTTCTCTAGTTTAAATCATCTACTGACTTCAGTAGTGTTTAAAAGGGCCTTTAATGATTCTGTTGACAGACGTTAATACAGCTGTTAGTGAGTATTAAATCAGTCACCGAAGAAAACATACGTGTACTTTTTTGCTATTGTCATAAAGGTTTTGGTTGAGAAATGACCCTCTGACATCTGCTGTTCAAATATGTTTAAACAGAACTACTGTGTGAAGGGTCTGGAGCTCTTCTCCTCCTTCCTTTTCACAGACATCCTGGAGCTGTACGACTGGAACCTTAGAGGTGACACACACACATACATACATATATACACATGTGCACCCTTGTCCCCTTCTATCTAAAGTGATGTACTGTGCTCTCAATCAGGTCCTGAAGAAGACACTTCCCAAGGTTGTCAAAGGTTTCATTTCATGCCACGCTTCGTTCGTTTCCTCCCAGGTAACTTGATCTATCATCTTTTATCTGATCAATAAACATGATCAGTCATACTAAAGTACAATTTGGAAAGAATTGTTTAGCTCTTAAACAACTGTGTGTGTGTGTGTGTGTGTGTGTGTGTGTGTGATTTGTCCTGAGGGTCTAGTATGTTCTGAAGATCCAATTTGGTTGTTCTCAAAAAGTCAAATAAAAGATCTTAGTCTGGTTGTTCTCAAGGTCTTAGTCTGGTTGTTGTGTATCAGATGGAGGTAAGGAGGTGCTGTCCATGCACCAGGTGTTGCTGTATCTGCTGCGCAGCAGTAAGCCCCTGGTTCCTGCGGAGGAGATTGCGAACATGCTGCAGTGGGAGGAGCTGGAGTGGCAGAAGTATGCAGAGGAGTGCAAGGGCATGATTGTCACCAACCCCGGCATGGTAAAAAGAACAAAAATCACTTGGACAAACATGACCAAACACCTTCAATACTGACTGCTCACAGTAAAGCAGCTTCTGACATCTGACTGCTCACAGTAAAGCAGCTTCTGACATCTGACTGCTCACAGTAAAGCAGCTTCTGACATCTGACTGCTCACAGTAAAGCAGCTTCTGACATCTGGCCATAAATCCTCAAGGATTGTTTTGATCGTGTGAAAACAAAGAAAATGTTAAAGATCTAAAGTTCATGTCAATATCACAAATTTGACATGAGATGCATTTAAAACTCTGACTCTGTGATCCCTCCAGCTAAAGAGGAAATAATGAGCCTTTCTTCTTCTGCTTGTGCTCTCTCACAGAAACCAAGTTCTGTGAGGATTGACCAGTTAGATCGTGAGCAGTTTAACTCCAGTGTCATCACTTTCCCCATAATCGTGCATTTTGGCATCCGGCCCGCTCAACTCAGCTATGCTGGAGACCCTCAGTAAGTGTGAGTCTGATAATACAGAAAACAACAACAGCTGCTGCAGAGCAGTGCTGAACAGTTCTAATGTTTGTGCACAGGAGTGAATCTCTGTGTGCACTCATATGCAATTACTGCCAATCTCATGATATACAGATGAAGTTTCATGAAGCTCATCTGCTTGAACGTCCATTCCAGGTATCAGAAGCTGTGGAAGAGTTATGTGAAACTGCGGCACCTGCTCGCAAACAGCCCAAAGGTGAAACAGATGGATAAACAGAAGTTAACACAGAGAGAGGTACGTGTTATCCTGTGCTTTATTTACACTGAAACAATGACTTCATGCTGCATTCTTCAGTTGAGTATGTGATGAATTCAGCATGTTTACAGTGTGATTGACTGTTGATTTAGGATGCTCTGCAGAAGATCCGTCAGAAGAACACGATGAGGCGGGAGGTGACAGTGGAGCTCAGCAGTCAGGGCTTCTGTAGGACAGGGATCCGCTCAGATATCTGCCAGGTCAACAAACACACATTAATATTCACATCTGATGTTCAGTGTTCATGTCCTCTTTTTTTATTTTATGTAAAAGAGTGAGTTTATCCTGATTAACTCCTGAGAGTTTTCTGCTAGCTAAGATGAGGAGAGGACAATAGAGAGATGAAGTTTGAGACCCTGTTGTGCTTTTTATTATCCATCAAAACAAGTAAAAGGAATTATTAAAGAAATCGTTCACCCAGAAATGAAGAAATTGTGATCATTTACTCATTCTTATCTTTTTCCACACCTGCCTCATCATCATCATTATTTGGTGAAACGTGAGCAGATGTTGTAGAGTTGACATTCACAGATCTTCATAGCTGTACACTTAGAATCGTACATATGTGTTTACGTACAGCTCCAGCAAACATGTCACATGTGACCAGTGATGTGGGGTGTCTCTTGTTCAGCAAACATGTCACATGTGACCAGTGATGTGGGGTGTCTCTTGTTCAGCAAACATGTCACATGTGACCAGTGATGTGGGGTGTCTCTTGTTCATCTGTATCTCATGAAATCAGAGCAGTGTTTTTTAGCTGGGGGTGCGGAGACTGCTAGGGGTCTTCAACAAACTTGAAGGGGGCCTCAAGATGACTTAAAATTATTTTAAAGGCATAAAATGTTAAAATAAGCTAAAACAACAAAATAATTATAGTTATATTATGTATATTTATGAGGGATATACATCTTTAAGTGATCAGAATCAGAAAGGGCTTACGCACGCACGCACGCACACACACAAGGAATTTTCTTTGCTTATGGAAGGAAGGAAGGAAAAGCAAGGAAACACCAATAAACCTTTCAGCCTTTGGAACCATTTGTTGTAGCTAAGCCAAACCAGAGTTTTTGAAGTTCACAGAAAAGATTTGATAACTTCTCAGTAAAACTGGGTCAGTAGCTCCTGTGGCAGGTTTAACTTCCTCCGCTGGTAAAGTACAACCTTTGCTGTGCATTCTTTACAATAGAATCTGTGTGGACTCCTTTAGGTACTGTGAGATGATGGAGCCCAGGAACCTAAAGGACTCCACAGTGATGTTCAGGATGGTTAGGGGAGGAAGGGATGGTGGGTTCATCATGTCTTGAGTGCATTAAACTCTAGGTTATCTGCACCAGACAGACAGCTGTGCAACCTCCCTTCTGTGGTGTCTTCTGCAAACCTCAGGAGTTTGAGAGTGAGGTCTGCCGAGGTGCAGTCATTAGTGCAGAGCAAAAAGAGCAGTGGGGAGAGAACACATCCCTGAGGAGCTCCAGTGTTGTTGGTACAGGTGCTGGATGTAAATTTCCCCAGCCACCGTAGCTGCTGCTGCCTGTCTGTCAGGAAGTTATTTATGCACTGACAGGTGGAGGTTGGCACAGAGAGCTGGTAAATTTGGGGAGGAGGAGGTCTGGGTTTCTGCCTTACTGTTTTAAAACATACCGGGAAATAAATGATGTAAAGTTTGTTTGTGGGTGAAATTCTTCTTTAACAATGTGCCTGACAGTGGCCTTCAGCTGTAACTTTATTTACAATGATCTCTCCTACCTTAATCAGCACGCCATGATGCTGCCGGTTCTGACCCATCACATCCGATACCATCAGTGCTTGATGCACCTGGACAAGCTGATTGGCTACATGTTCAAAGAACGCTGCCTCCTGCAGGTAAGAAAAGTCTAGACGCTTCATCCACACTCTCAAAGCAGATTAATAGATAATGAGTCCTCAGTGACCCAACAGCCAGAGGTTACAGTACATCCTCCAGTGCAGTATATGTATATATACTATATGTGTGTATATATAATATATATATATATATATATATATATATATGACATGTAATGAAATGAAATCATATAACTAGATATATGATCTAGTTACATTGTGTAATAAAAGACATATGTGATTTTACTGAATAAATGAAACGTCATATTAGAGGTTAAAGTGTAATAGATCTTGAGAGTCTTGAGCTCAAGGTAACTGATGTCCTTCATCTTCTGTCTCTGGAGCATCTGCAGTTTAACCTACAGGACACACACATCCTGCACATACTGTGTTCTTGAGGTGTGATGTAACAGCGGCGGTTCCCTTCAGATATCCGGATGTGTTCTTAGATTTATTTTCTTATTTAAATGAGTTTTACTTATTTAGTCAGAGTCTGTTCAGTCCATCGTCTCTCACCATCACCTGTTGACTTGAATGACAAACTCTAAACAAACCGGTTGTGTATATCAACCTCTGTGTGTGCTATAGGTCTTTTTATAGGAAAGTGCTTCTATTGAAATTAATACAATGATCACTTATTTGTTGTTGTTCTAACTCAGCTGGCGATGACTCACCCTAGTCATCATCTGAATTTTGGGATGAATCCCGATCATGCTCGTAACTCTCTGTCCAACTGTGGCATAAGACAGCCCAAATACGGAGACCGGAAAGTGCATCATATGTACATGAGGAAAAAGGGTTCGTGATATCAGAGCGTTCTTGAAAATGACACAGAAACACAGTTGTGCATCTCTGCTGAAGTTTGTCTTCTGCTGTAGGAATTAACACCTTGATTAACATCATGTCACGTCTGGGCCAGGACGACCCGTCACCCTCCAGGTTGGTTTATTTCATTACTGGAGTCACAAACATAGATGTGCTGTACATCTAATGAAGATAACACAAGCTGTGAAGGGTTGATCCTTGTCTCTTTAACAGAATCAATCACAATGAGCGGCTGGAGTTTCTTGGGGACGCAGTTGTTGAGTTTCTCACCAGGTGAACTCTGAACACCACTGTCTTCTGTTCACCTTTGACCTCTGCATACCATTACACAATCTCAAGCTTTACAACTTCTGTTTCAGTAAATAACACAATGTATAATAAATCCAAAAATGTAAACATTTACAAACTATTTGACCGTCCCACAAGCCTGCAGCTTGTGTTCAGTCTGTGAGATTTATGTTGTTTGTAGGTCATATGTCTTCGCTTTGAGTTGAGAATGTTTCACTGCTGTTGTTTGTCATTTCTCTTCTTCACAGTGTGCATCTCTACTACCTGTTTCCAAATCTGGAGGAGGGCGGGCTCGCTACATACCGCACGGCCATTGTTCAGAACCAGCATCTCGCTATGCTTGCTAAGGTAAGCGTTTACTAGTTGATGATTAGCCATAAACCGTCAGTTTTAGGCTGTGATTATCTTTTCATTGCATTAATCTGAATGTGTTTGGAGAGCAGAGAAGAGATTTGAATCTGTCAGGTTCACATGGAAACACGATCAGAGGAGATCCAGTGAGTGTGTGAGAGTTTTTGTTCTCCTGATCACTAATGTTATTTAAATTTACCTTCTGATTGCTGAGTTAGACTTCACACAATGTGGTGATGATCGTTTTACATGTTTAACTGCTATTTGGAGCATTGGGATCGCTTGACAAGAGCTCAATTAATTCATTTTTGTGAAAACCTCAAATTATAGTGTGTGTGTGTGTGTGTGTGTGTGAACCTCAAATTATTGTGTGTGTGTGTGTGTGTGTGTGTGTGTGTGTGTGTGTGGATACACACTTTAATAAAGAAAGCAGGATCACGCAACGCCAAACCACATTCCTTAGTGCTGGGAATGATAATAAATCACACACATGCAAAACATCTTATAAACATAATTCTAACCTCATATAATTGCATATGGGTTTAAACTTGTTTAATTACATTGTATCTGTCTCTGTCTTGATCCAAACGGTCTCTCAACCAATCAGATCACAAGTAGGTATATTGTGACACAACTAAGACACACAGCGATGTAATGTCTTCCTACAGTATATGTAATGCATTCAGTGAGTGTTCAGTGGTTGTGCTGTGAGTTCTTATGAGGGTATCAGTAATTAATCCGTGCGTTTTGTTTTGTGGCCTCAGAAACTGGAGCTGGATCGCTTCATGCTGTACGCTCATGGGCCGGACCTGTGCAGAGAGTCTGACCTCCGACATGCCATGGCCAACTGTTTTGAAGCCCTGATTGGTTAGTTCAGTCACATGCTCTGTTTTCTGTTCTCTCACACATTGGCTTCCTGTAAAGTTTAGAATTGATTTAAAATAACTGTTTTTGTGTGCAAGGCTTTATCTGGTCTGACCTTCTGATTCCTCACTTTCCTCAAGGAGCACTTGGGTCTAGTAATCAGCTTCTCTTAACTGTCTCTTGTTGTTGCTGTAAAATCAAAGGTGGTCAGGTTTTTTCAGCTGCAGATTCTAAACCTAGTTTGCCTGTAAATGTGAGGCTTGCTCCTTCACTAGCTAGTCTGTTCTTAAATCTTTTTAGTTTCTCTGGCTTTTGATTAACGTCAGTTTTCTCTGATTCTATTGTGTTTTTTTTCTGTTTGGTTTAGGGGCGGTTTATCTAGAAGGAGGGTTAGAGGAGGCCAAGCAGCTCTTTGGAAGATTGTTGTTCAACACTGAGGCGAGTTCTGAGCGCATTAGGTCAACTGAGGCTTATCATTCCTCCTCCTATAAATAAATGTGTGTGTGTGTGTGTGTGTGTGTGTGTGTGTGTATGTATATATATTAGATGTTGCATTATATTAATGAATGCAACATCTGCATGCAGATGATAAGGTGGATGCCGCATTACATTTTTTAATGTTTCCTCTGCAGGATCTGAGGGAGGTTTGGCTCAACTACCCACCTCATCCTTTACAGGTGTGAGGAGATTAATGCAGTAATGTATATATTGTTATTTAAAATGTGTGTTTGCATACATACAGTCATTGCCAAAAATTCTGTCAGAAAATGCAACAATTTTCTGAGTGTAGTGTTGCATTTTCTGACAGAACTGCAAGGGTGCCGATATTTATTTTATACACATGCATAAATACGCGCACACATACACAGGAAGTGTCCTCATTAACCATGTTTGCATTGTTATACACATGTCATTATACACATCTGTGTCTTTGTAAACCACATATTCAAGCCCCCCCCACACACATACACACGTGTATATATGTTTGTATACATACATACATACATAAATGCATACATACATACACATGTACATTCGTACATGCATACAAACATGCATAAAAACGTGCATACATACATAAATAAATAAATACATACACACGTACATGTATATTACAGTACAGTAATCCACAGCCTATACGTTGAGAGTTTGTTGTAAAAACGCGGTATGGTCTACATCTGAGTTTTTCTGTCTGTCAGGTCCAGGAGCCCCTGACAGACAGACAGCTGATCGAGTCGTCTCCAGTTCTGCAGAAATTGACCAGTTTTGAGGAGGCCATCGGTGTGCTGTTCACTCATGTACGTCTCCTCGCACGGGCCTTCACTCTGAGGACAGTTGGCTTCAACCACTTGACCCTGTAAGTGCAGAATGACGACAAACCTCAAAAATGTCTTAACGAAACGGTTCACGTTGAGATTTATTAAAAAAGCAGTGTGATAAAAGCACCATTATTCAATAAGTACATGTGTATATAGACGAGCTGAATGTTATCTGCTCTGCTATATTCTGGTGAACTGTTGAAATTAAAACGACTGCTGTTTTCAGCCGAGTGTGTCTGTCTGGAGTGCAGCTCGGGACATCATGTGTGTTTTGCATGTTGTGGTGTTTATTCAGCCTGTGTGTGTTTGTCTGCAGTGGCCACAATCAAAGGATGGAGTTCCTGGGAGATTCAATTATGCAGCTGGTGGCAACTGAGTATCTGTTCATCCACTTCCCTGACCATCATGAAGGACATCTCACAGTGAGTTCATTGTCATTGAGTGTGTCGCCTCGTCACCATATGTTTATCTTGCAGTGAAAAGACCGTTTAAAATGTAACAAAATGTCTATCTCTGATGTATAACTTTTATAGCACGTTCTAATAAAAAAAAGTAAAAAAAAAAAAGTAACAAAATGTAGATTACGTTGCTTTGCTGACAAATTTGTTGCTTTGCTGATAAATCCTGAGCACCCAAACTAAAACTCAGTTATGAATAAATGCATTAAAAACAGTTCTTAATTATTCTCCATGGTGAACAGAAAACACTTCCCAAACCTGTGTTCTCTGTAGCCTGTGCTCTTATTGTTAACGGACTGAGCCGACTTTTGTCTGCGCATGTGGATGTTCTTGTTAGGAAGAATAACACAAACATCTCGCATGTACAAACTGACTCAAGTGTGTGTTTCTTTTGTATGTTTATTGGGGCATTTCTTCTGTTTGCTCTTTGTGAGCTTTAATAGTTTTGTTATGTGCTTCTTTGGTGTACACACGTTCAACAAAAAGAGGATACAAAGTAAGGTTGTTGTAGATAAAGCTTGTTTTAAAATGATGACAAAAAATGACAAAAAAATTAGGTTCTCAAACTCTAAATGAGAAATGTTCACATTTTTTTGAGTCCGATATTTAACAGAAGTGCTTGTGTGTCTCTGCGTGCGTGCGCTTCTCTGCGTGCGTGCGCTTCTCTGCGTGCGTGCGCTTCTCTGCGTGCGTGCGCTTCTCTGCGTGCGTGCGCTTCTCTGCGTGCGTGTGTCTGCGTGACTGCAGCTTCTGCGCAGCTCTTTGGTGAATAATCGCACTCAGGCGAAGGTTGCAGAGGAGTTGGGCATGCAGGAATATGCCATTACTAACGACAAGACCAAACGCCCTGTTGCCCTCCGGACCAAGACTCTGGCCGATCTGCTGGAGTGTAAGTGTGTGTGAGTGTGTGTGTGTGAGAGACACGTGATGTTTTTTTAAAGAAGCTGCGTGGAATTCAAGAGGTGTGTATTATATATTTATGAATTTGTTATAGTTTGTTAGTATCTGCTCTATCCTTGTTTTGTTTAACAGCATCATCAAAAGCATTTTAAGGCATTGTTACACCAGTCATTTAACATCTGTCTGTTATTCTTCATGCTTGTTGTGTGTAATGCAACCCAGTCTTATTGTATCTTGTCCTATTCTTTTTTCCCAGCATTCATTGCAGCTCTGTACATAGATAAAGACCTGGAGTATGTGCACACATTTATGAACGTCTGCTTCTTCCCTCGACTCAAGGTATGACTGAACACAGTGAATTCATATAGTATTAGTTTAATCTACACTCAGTACCTCATAAATGACAAAGTGAAAACTGAATTTTAGAAATGTGTACAAATTTATTAGAGAAAACTGAAATATCACATTGGCATAAATATTCAGAACCTTTGCAACAATACTTGAGATTTAGCTCAGGTGTCTCTAGTTTTACTTGATAGTTTCCGAGATGTTTTAACATCTTGACTGGAGTTTATCTGTGGTAAATTAAATTGACTGGATATGATTTGGAAAGACACACGTCTTTGTAAAAGACCTCACAGCTGACAATGCATATCAGAGCAAAAACCAAACCATGAGTTCAAAGGAACTGCCTCCAGAGATCAGAGACAGGATTGTTGCACAGTGACCTCCATAAATATCAAGTAAAAAAAGTTTGACTACACCAGGACTTTTCCAAAAGCTCAGTTTTCCAAACTGAGAAATTGGAGGATAAAGGGCTTCACTCAGAGAGGTGACCAGTAACTGATGGTCACTTTGGAGCTCCAGAGCTCCTGTGTGGAGATGTGACAAAGTTTCAGAAGGACAACCATCACTGCAGCCCTCCACTGATAGGCTAGACTGAAGCCTCTCCTCAATGCCAAAAAGCACCTGAAGGACTCTCAGACTGTGAGAAACAAGATCTTCTGGTCTGATGAAACCAAGATTGAACTGTTTAGTCCCAATTGTAAACATTATGTTTGGAGAAAACCATGCATGGTGATAGTAGTGTTTTTTAAACAGCAGTGACTGGGAGACTGGTCAGGGTTGAGGAAAAGCTGAATAGAGCAAAGTACAGAGACATCCTCAAAAAAAAACAGTTCCACAGCGCTCAGGACCTCAGACCGGGCCGTAGGTTCACTTTCCAACATGACAATGACCCTAAGCACATTTGCATAGAAGAAGGGCAGACAATCCCTCAATCCACGGGTGCAAATCTTGTTTTGTCACATCCAAAAAGACTTGAGGCTGTAATTGCTGCCAAAGGTGCTTCAACTAAGTACTGAGTATAGGTTCTGAATACAGTATTTTTCTTTACTGTGCCATTGTGTAGATTAATGGGGGGAAATGATTGTAGTTTCAGGCTGCTACATAACAAACTGAAAAAGTGATTTGAAGAAAAGTGCTGTATAACATGTACAACACACAACAGAAGAGAGAGTGACCTGATGATCAAACTGATGTTCTCAGCTGATCCCCTCATGTGACACAGCACCAGAATATTAAAGTGTTGATAACTATATCTTAAAAACATCTTTATAATAAATCATAGTGAAATGTCACTCAAATTATAATCCTAAATTCTAAGTTGTCTTTCTATAATAATGCTATGAAAATGACACCCTCTGCTTTTGAGATGATGAAGGTCTGCTTGATGACACATGGTTGAGTCTTGTGTAATGACCTAATGTTAAGATCTCCCTCAGTGATGCTGTTTGCTGATATAAATTGATGTTTCAGGAGTTCATTCTGAATCAGGACTGGAATGATCCCAAATCTCAGCTCCAGCAGTGCTGTCTCACCCTCAGGACGGAGGGCAAAGAACCTGACATTCCCCTCTACAAGTACCAACAATTACACTCAGCGGAACTTTGAACATGAAGGATTTTGTTTGTCATGCACGTTTTGTTTTGGTGCTTTAAAACTGCTACAGAATTAAACAGTGCTGTTATTTATCAGTAATATCTGTAGTCACATAACATACAGGGTGGGTGAAAAGTAACTGGGCAATTAAAGTAATTCTAATACTAAATTTGTATTAGAATATGGACTTTATTTATAGATATATGGATATATTTATAGGTAATATTTGTTACCTATTTTTAATGCCTAGTTACTTTTCACCCACCCTGTATACTTTCCATCATTTTTTTCACAATTGTTTTATTGGAAACCTATATACACTGTACATTTGGAGGGATGTTTTATAATACTAGATTCCCTGTGGTGTTTGTATTTAGAAATTTCTGCATGTTTCATGCTCTTAGTTACTGGCCTCTTATATTAATTCTGTTCTAATGAATATTGTGTCCACAGACTGCTGTGGGTTTTCAGTGAAACACTTAATTCTGTTTTCCAGAACCCTGCAGACAGTGGGCCCGTCTCACGCTCGCACCTACACTGTGGCTGTGTACTTCAAAGGGGAACGGATCGGCTGTGGAAAAGGACCGAGGTAACTTCATATTTTCTTCTAATAGGTTCATCTCATTCATCACTGAATATGGGCTTACAGTCTGTCTGTCACATGGAGGTTTGTTTGATGGTTCTAGTTCTGCTTCCATTTAACAGCCTTTTTGTCCCGCTCTACATATCTATGGTTTAAACATTTTGAGTGTTGACATTTTCAGACCAGCTGATTTACAGCAACAGTAAATACAAGAGCAGTTCCACCAATCACATGACCCATCTAACACCTCAGCTTTAAGACTCTCGCTGGCTGCATGGGAAACCGCATACTTTTATAACGCTGTAATGAGTTGAGTCTCTGGATCTATTTGCAGTGTTTGTTAGAAAATAATCCAAACAAACAAGGCCAAAGCACAGAGCAAGTGATGTGGACAATGAAAAAACACATGGTTGATAACAGTAGCAGCCATCCAACAAAGCAGAAACAGAAATTCTAAATCATAGTAAAATCCAGGCAGAGAAGTCATACGCATGGTCAACAAACAGAAGAACCAGAAATGCTCAGTAATGACAGGTGGACAAACAACCTTTTTTAAATAAGAAGAATATGGTATGGCAGTGAGGGATGACCCTCAGTATGCATAAAACAGAAGGGAGTTTTCTGCTTTCGGTAAGATTCTATCCAATGATGCCATGAGAGCTGAGAATAAAGTTAATAAACTACAAATACTTGATGATGAGATGCTTTTTCAATGTAAGTGATGTAAGGTAGCAATAAATACATTTACTGTGGTTAAATTGTACATGTTTAACAATTATTTTCATGGCTGTTGTTAGTACGTAAATCAACATACAGGTCATGACAATGAAGACATGGTGGATGTAGTATGTGTAGGCTTACTGCACCCACACAAGCTGTATACAAAGCACTGTTTTAACCGTCAATAAGCAGGTGCTTCATTTCAGCTGTAGGGGCTGTTTTTGTTTCATGTTCAGTGATGTGGTCCAGAGAAAATGTCATTGGGAAACAAAGCAACTGTGTTTATCTGGAGACAGAAGAGGTTTAATACTTAAGTCAGCTGCTGTGGTTGTGTCGTTTATGTCTGTTATATCACACTCCAGTTCAAATCAGAGTCACACTTTCTGTGATCAGACATAATTAAAGGTGGTTATTAACAGGACGAGGTGAACATGAGAGGTGAAATTGTAGTGTTTCACTTCATTCTGTTTAATTCAACACCTCATGTTCCTCACCTGCATGCTGAAGATGATTCTGAGCTCTTATAGGTTGTCGTGTTCTTCTGCAGTATTCAGCAGGCTGAGATGGGTGCAGCCATGGACGCACTGGAGAAATGTAAGTCTCTCCTTTTAAACCTCTTACAGGCTGAATTCACTTGTGTAGGATCAGGACACCTCTGAATGAAACCTGATTTCACACACTCACTGACTCATGAGTGTCTAGGTTAGAAGTCATTACTTGACCATATATTGAGGACAAATTTGTGTTAGAGTGAGCATGGGACTTGTGTATTAATCCATTGACTGCAATACTGTTCTGGTTTTCTGCAGATAACTTTCCTCAGATGGCTCATCAGAAGCGCTTTATTGAGAGGAAATACCGACAGGAACTAAAGGAGATGAGACGAGAGCGAGAGAGACAGGAGAGAGAGAGTGATGAGGGCTAAAACACAACAGCAGGATGAGTTGCTGTGTGTGTATGTGTGTGTTGATTTTCTTTATGTAAATAAAAACTGAGTTAGAATAATAATTGGCTGTTGTTTTTAAAATTAAAAACATTAAGACAATGTGTGTAACATTTACTATGTAAATCACGCATTCAGACGCCGATTTTTAAATATTTTCTTTATAGTGTTTGACCATTGGTTGGTGCTGGCCCAAAACTTTAGATCTCTGGAGGTCATGCAGATGATGAACTGTACAGCTTCATCATTCCCCATTGCTAAAAATAAAATGCTGTGTTTTACAACAAACTGTAGAAGCCACACACCTGCTCAGATACATGAGGCCTGCTGCGAAATCAGTGAACAGTCCATTCACCACTGTGTGGGTGGGTGTGGTTTACAAGGACCCAAATATAATATATATATTATGTATAATAATAATATGTATAAAATGTGTATAATTACATGTTTATGACAATGTAAACATGGTTTGTGGGGGAGTGTCGCTTGAAAAACACTAAATGGAGTTTTTTTTGCTAATTAAAAAATGCCAGAAGTTTTCTGTGAGGGTTGGGTTTAGTGAAGGGTTAGGGGATAGAATGTGCAGTTTGTATAGTATAAGAAAAACGTTATTAATCAAACAGTAATGGATTATTTGAAAATTAACACTTTTTCAGCTAAATCCCTTTTGGTCGTTTTAAAGACCAAGATCAGTCTTTACAATTTACCAAATTTACCACCAAATCGCTTTTAAACCAGGACAAATAAAATTTAACATTTCAGTAAATGTCATTTTTTGTGTGGATTTTTCAGTCAAACGAAGCAAAAGTGACAAGCGTGTGACGTTTGGTTGGGGACATCAGAAACGAGCAGCAGTCAATCAGTTTGCTGTTGAGATGTTTGTTATAACTATGGTGTCAGATTGTAATATGATAAAGACAATGTTTTGCAAGAAATTATGATAAAAATAGTTTATACGTGTTTTGCTAAATTGAAAGAAAAAGGTTTTATTGCTACAATAACTACAAAAGTATTATCGTGTATAATGAATGTAGAGGGTTAGGCTGAAAAACCACGTGACTTCTCGGAAAAGGCTCTCGTCTCTTGCGGAACTGAAACCGGCAGAAGCGACTTTGTTGAGGGGAAGTCCCTAGGTGGGCGGGGTTCAGCGTCGCTGACATGTCTTTAATTGGTCGAGTGTGATGACGCTACCTTCAACACGTCATTAGGCGGGCACACGATGGCAGTAGTGGTGGACGGATAATGTAGTAATAGTAATATCAATTCAAACCTTCCCAATGTTGCGCTGGACGTGATCTAGTTTCTAACAAAATTGAACGTAAAGTAGCGCACATTGTGTTCACACGCCTACATTGTGGAGACGAACTAATTATGAAACATACTAAATTATGCTTTTTTAATGTAAAAAGCAGAAAGTTTGCGTGAGGGTTAGGGGAAAGAATATACAGTTTGTACAGTATTAAAGTCATTATGTCTATGGTAAGTCCCCATAAGGCAGAAAACAAGCGTGTGTGTGTTAGATAAATGCGCACGTTAGGCAAACTGGTGATAATTGAGCCGTGCAGCGCCGCCTGCAGGAGTGACAAACACCCGCCGCTGCGGCGCTTCAGACGCGGAACTCAAACACTCGGAGGGCATCAACTGCACCGAAACTAAAGGTAATGAAAGCAACAAACTTCATGATCATCTCAACACACACAGAATGTAGAAATATAGCTTCTGTTTTGATTTTCATTTTATTCCCGCACCTTATTAAGTTACTGGACAAAGAAAATACTGGTAATAAGATGATATCGAAACTGTCGTGAACATGTAAGTTTTCTGTATACGTGATTGCCATTATTATACGGCATTTTCAGCGAAAACATGATAATCAACATCATTCATCATTATATGAAATCATGTTAACAACGTTCATGATATTAATGACGTTCATTATGTAAACGATATTAATGACGTTGATAATGTTCATGATATTAATGACGTTCATGATGTTATTGATATTGAAGATGTTCATTATGTTAATAGTATTAACAATGTTAATGGTTTTTCCTCAGATGGCCTCTGGAAAAATCCGCTCCACGCGCCGTCTGCGCTCCTGGATAGTGGAGCAGGTCTGTGCTTTTCCTCCTTCCTGATGTTCTGTAATCAACTCTATAGTTTGACACGTAAATAATAATAGAATACAATACAATAGAACAGACTAGAATAAAACGGAATAGAATACATAGTAGAACATAATAGAACAGGCTAGAATAAAACGGAATAGAATACATAGTAGAACATAATAGAACAGGCTAGAATAAAACGGAATAGAATACATAGTAGAACTTAATAGAACAGGCTAGAATAAAACGGAATAGAATACAGTAGAACAGAATAGAACAGAATAGAATAAAGCGGAATAGAATACAGTAGAACAGAATAGAATAAAGCGGAATAGAATACAGTAGAACAGAATAGAATAAAGTGGAATAGAATACATAGTAGAACTTAATAGAACAGGCTAGAATAAAATGGAATAGAATACATAGTAGAACATAATAGAACAGGCTAGAATAAAACGGAATAGAATACATAGTAGAACTTAATAGAACAGAATAGGTGTGTTGTGACAGTGAGTGAAACGTACAGGTCACACCTTTTCTCTGTTGACAATGATAAAGATCTGGAGATGCAGATGTTTGGAAGAAGGTGATGCTGATGGAGTCTCAAAACACTGGCACAAGTCCAAACAGACCCGTTGCCAAGGTGTTCTGGGTGGTTGTTAGGGCATTGCTATGTGTTTGCAGTGATACTTAAAGACTGTTTGGCAGCCCACCTCAGAAGAGCCAGAGTTCTAGTAACAACATCTGATTAGGTCATTCAAAGAGGCTTGCTAGGCTTCTTTGAATTGTTGCTGGGACAAGCAATAGAGGTATTCACAGGTCATTGAGTCAGAAGACTACACCCCTTTGACTTAATGATGCAGAGATTTTCCTCTGACGTGACCTGCCGCTCCACCACATCACCACACATTACATAACAATGACTGTAGCATAATATATGTGTTACAAGCTTCACCTTGATTATAGTAAACACTGCATTATAGTGCAACAACTGTTTAATTCAACACACACACACACACACATATA
>JAZGTJ010007178.1:0-23363 GCA_036877575.1 Botia almorhae
TTTGAACAGAGATTTGAATTTAGCAGGTGATCACGTGACCACTAAACGTTCTAATCACACCGGTGTAATCGTACGTGTCAATTAATGAAACCACGATGTTGTTCAGTGTTTTAAATGTTAATTGTGCTTTGAAAAAACGTAAAAGAAACATTGGCATAGAGTGGCTGCTAGTATGGTATGGCGGGAAACATGTATTCGTGTACTGTGCGCATGTCAAAAGATCAAATCCGATTCTAAGCATGTCATGTAAACATGCACATTAACCCGATTACTTTATTCAGCGTTTATGTAAACACTGCGATCGGATTCATCAATCTGATTGATTTCAATCGGATTGAAACAAAAAATGTCCATGTAAACGCAGCTACTGTTCTCTGCTTCCATGGTCTCTCCAGCTTTCCAGAGCTTGGCAGGGAGAACTAAAGCTCCTGCCAACTAATTAACATTAGCATCAGCTGTTCTTCATATCAAAGGCTTTAGAAACCCAAAGAGGAGACCACCATCCTGAATTTGAGAGAACACCAGTGCTGTTGTTGTTACCTTTGGTTCCTTTATTCATATTAGATCAATTCAATGTTAGATGTCACAATCACCTCCTGTGAAAGCCAGTTTCATTTGTCTCTGTTGTTTGAAGGCTCCAGGCTTTCCATTGTGGGTTCACTGAACTATGAGTGACTAGACTGGAGCCGCTATTATTTTGTCTTTTTTACAAGCTGTACACCTTTTGCCAAAGGGTCTGATCATGTTTCTCTGCTTCCTCTAGATATGCATTTTCCTCCACCCATTCAATCATGCAAACCGCACCAGTGAGAGAGAACTCAGATGGGACTAAAGTAAATGGTGTTTGTGTTGTTCTGCACCATCATCAATCTACACGCCTCCTTCCCCTCTGGCTTTACAGCATTGGTTGCGACCCATCTGCCTAGTAGAGACTAAAATGGGACTCGAACCAACAAACAGACGGTGGCGAGCAATCCCACCTGGGAGCACAAGTATACCTGTTACTTTAAGTTGTTTGGTCACTTTTTATTTTGCCATTTTCTTTTGTAACTGTACATAAATCAATTTAAAATCTTATAGTTTTGTACATGTAATTTTTATGGTGTGTGATTTTTTTTTTATATATAAAATAAAAAGATCGATTCTATTGGGCTAATGTTGTCATTATTCCAGCAGGTGTTGGCTATTAGTATTTTTGTTTTTGCATTGGTATGTTTTATCGAGAACCTCCTGGTGTGTTAAAAAATGCATTTATACTCCAAACAGGTTTTTCTCTTAATGCATTTCTGCCTAAACAACAGTGTGTCACATTAAGCAGATTGCCTCATAGCTTCAGTTTTGTGTAAAATTAAGCATGACATATACCTGATGTGTCATTCATAAACAGGACAGTAGAAAAGGGACAAGAAACAAAAGTGGAGGTGATGGGAGAAAAGGATCAGGAAATGACATCACGCCAGGACATGAACTCGAGTCTTCTGTGTAACTGCCCACACGGCCATAGCTCTTGGCCACAGCTTTGCGAGTTTCAAAAGAAATATTGTAGTATTGATAAAGTCATCTCTTCTCATTTCAATTTAGTGCGTCCAAGTCGCATCCTCTTCATTTGATGTAAACTGAAAATCCTGCGATGGTCTAACCAACCTCATATCACCTGAAACTCGCACTTATTTCCACTGAAACACAAAAGATTAGCAATTATTCAAAGCTACTGTTTTCCATACAATGAAAATGCATGATAATCACCAGCTGTCAAGATTTGCTGCAGCTTTACTTACTTTATTAGAAAAATCACATATTATTACATATTACTGAATTTAAACCTGGTTCCTCTCGCATGCTAAACAAAAAGTGTAGCATGGGACTATTACATTAAACGCAATGAGACACTTATCTAGGGTGTGATCCAAGACTACCACTCATGTCCCCACAAAAACAAATATATATATAATTAAAAAGCGATGCCCATGTATTCTGCACATCTAGAATCATCTGACCTGTGTGGCAGAAATTGAGACAGTATGTTGTGTATGGGCAGTAGAAGCTGATCCGGCTGTCCTACTTCTAAAGTCCTCCAGCTGAAATGAGATCTCCATCTCTCACTTGCACCTAAATACAGCATTTATCAGTCTGTGCCTGGGGGTGATGTCACACCCAGTATGTTTCATGAGCAAAGCTTTGTCCCTTCTTTTCCCAAAATTCCTGCACAGTGGGAGTTTTTAATTGCTTGTTGTCCGAACGATTTTAGCAGTTAAATTTATTGCCATGAGTTTTTTTTCTCAACATTTTTCTCAACATTTTGCCTAAACATTCTAAATATCTGGTTAAAGTTAATATGTAGTTCATGTGTGGGGTGGCTGGACCTGAGGTTTGAAATTCTTAATTGCCTAACAAAGGTTTATCAAGATGGCCACAGTTTCGACCAAACCCTAGGTATATAAAGACTTTTAATATAATGAAACCCAAAAGCCAAAATTAGTTACAAGTTTTAGGAAATCAATCAGTGTAACACTGCACTGTGTCCAGAACAATGTTCCAGCAAATTCAGATTTTTACCAGCATGACAAATACTCAATTCAGTCTCCAAAGAATTCTTCTCTCTTTTTGTCTTTTTGTATTTCTTTTTCATTCAAGTTGTGGATAATGGCAAATAACCACAGCTTTGTTGTAGTAACAGTATCTGTACTGACTATGGTATTCAGGTGGTTACCATGGTAAACTATCATGGGTTTATTTCAAATAATATTCTGGCTGATTGTGCCCAAACTAATGGTATAGAACCATAGGTGCAGAAAACAACCACATGTGCAAACATTTCATTGTAAAGGTAGGTTTGTGAACTAAGGCTTAACTCAATTAAAGCTAGGCTAACATCAGAATTAGCGAAAGCATCTTGGGTCAAGTCAAGCCCATTCAGTTCCCATACTTTCATTGTTATAAATAGTAAGTAATTAAAGTGCATAAGAAGTGAAACAGAAAAATGGGGGATTTTTGACCACACTAAAGTTTGCTGGATTTTATGGATTTGGGACACCCCCATCTACAGAGCACACTGCATTCATTACAATCTACTTTTCCTTCAAGCAGACATAGCATTTTG
This sequence comes from Botia almorhae, assembly GCA_036877575.1. Classification (NCBI taxonomy): domain Eukaryota; kingdom Metazoa; phylum Chordata; class Actinopteri; order Cypriniformes; family Botiidae; genus Botia; species Botia almorhae. Next base: position 3,101 of record JAZGTJ010007178.1, read on the forward strand.
GTTTTAAAAGTCTATTCATTCTTCTGACACAACATGTACCTCAGGGTTCAGACTCGTATCTTTATAGTCAGCCTGACACAAATTGTCCATTAGCGACTGAGTGACTGGATATGGCCAACCTTTTGCACTCTTTTCCCTCTGCGTCTAGAGATATCGCTCCATTTGTATTTTGCAACACAGAATCTGGATTATCTGGAGACCGTAATGTCACAACCTACTCAGAGGTGTTTCTGCAAAACATCCCCACACAATCGCTCAGGGGAAACCACGCTTTGTCAAACCATATGGCCAATTTCCTGAACTCGGTTTCCAAACCCAGTCACGGATTAAAATCCACCGCCGACAATTATTCTACTGTGAAAATTTGTATTAGTCAACAGCTGCATCTAATCTCTGTCCAGAAACAGTATTTACTGTTAAGATCCAGCAGGTTAACATGGTGATTTTTGAATAGATTGTCCAATGAGAATAATCGTTTTTCACTAAGCCCCACCCTAAAAACACTACTGACCAATACTTCTTTAAAAACTGTTGTTGTGTGCAATATGATAGAACAGTCTTGTGTTAGGATAGTTTTAGACTTTTAGGGAAGATAAACTATTTATAAAAAAAACAGTAAAATGTTTTTGCTAGGGCATTTTTAATGGTGACACAAGTTACCCACATATATTAAGCTATTATATGTCAACCCCTTTTTGCAATGAAACATTTACAACATAAGAACATCACATTTGCTCTAAGCTAAATTGATGTTAATATCATAATGATAATAATTAATTTATGCATTGATTCAGGTCACTGTAGAGGCAACAGTTACAGGTCACAGTATCATATCAAAATGATTACTGTATAGTGTAGAGCTATTAGGAAGAGTTCTGTTCACTTACATTTACGTTATCAGTTTTAATTGCTAATTGAGACTATTCTCTTTTAAGTTGTCTTTTTGATTTCACAGTCTTTAATCACATTACTGCAGTACTTAACAATTTGAATAAAACTGCAGATTAAAAAATGCTTTGCAATGTTATACTTTATTATACCCCATGTAAGAACATTATCTGCTTCATTTTTAGCACTTCATAAGCACATTTTACTGACACTCTCCACTCACATTTACTGAACTCTCCAATTAATTCCTATTGGATATTCTGTAAAGCCTGACTAGCAACAGCAGCCAAGGGGGCGGAACTTCGCGAATGATGACTTATTACCTCACTGCCCAATACATGGTTATCTTGACAACATGTCTAATGGAATCCTGGTGGATTATCCCAGAATAAATATTATTGAAGAATTTTGTAATAGGAAGTAAATAATTCTGAGATATGGAATGGAACTTATCTTTCCAATAGATATGAGAGTATATAAATAGTTTAATGTTACTGTTTGTACAAGCCTCTACCATCTTTTTATCTCTCCTGTCGGTTTCCAAGAAAACAGTCTGCCTGTTCATCCAACAAAAATATGCAAAGCAAAAATAACAAAGTGAATAGGGGCAAAGAAAAATTTAGGGCAAAGAAAATTTATAATTTAAGAGGCTGAACAGCATCCACAAACAGCCTTGCATATCCCAGTGAGTCTTTCCGTGAACAATTGGCTGAATAATCGCACCTCGTAAGCCAAGATCACAGAGCAGGCTGATGCAAACCAGACAAATGCACATCAATAATTAGCATTGGTTAGGAAGTCCAGCCGAGACAGAGCAGACCACTGCTTTTATCTAGAAAAAGGAGGAGCAAATAAATGATAGTTATGAGTTTGTGACACATACAGCACACTGAATAATTTAAACATTATGGGAGGAAGGAATAGAGACTAATGTTAAATTCACTAAACAGTCACGCCAGTTTGCAAGCTGCATTTTAACGCCAAAAAAGCCTCTTTTTGATCAACCACCCACAATTGCAGTTGACTAAAAACCGAAATACCCTCGTACAGTATTTAAATTAAATAATTGTCATTCTTTGTGCAAACATGCTTAATTTCTGTGTAAATCATGCTTTAGATGTATAGTAAATTGCATTTTATTCTCGAAACTTTAAAAAAAAACTATTCTCCTGGTGCAAATAATTCTTAAATTAATTTTTAGAAAATTTATATGAGAAAGATCTGCTGCTCTATATTACTACATTATTCATAGTTGTCGACCACAACCCCTGTCTGGTGTCTAAAGCGATACAAAACATACAAAACACCTCAAGTATGCATGTTGCTGACAGAAGCTGTCTGTAGGAAGGAAACCTCTTCTCTTGGCCTCTCTTTCATTCCCCTTTTCCATGTTCAGCTCCTCTAAGCCTAGCCTTGGGTCTCAGTCACAGCAAACTGACCATCAAAGCTCAATGTCCGCACTTGGGGAAAGAATCCAATCCGTGGCGTATGAAGGCAGAAGTCTGTCTCTGGAGCCAGGGCTTGTGGGTAGCATCGACAGAGCAGCTGGACCAGCACAGATTGAGCCGAAGCCTTTGATCTCTCAGCTGGACTGTTCCAAAAGACTCAGCCACTGTAAAGAACGTGGATAATGTGGTTTACTCGAACCCTTCCTAGATGCCTCTACCTCACAGGCTAACTTTGCCCCAGGAATGGGGGCAAAGTGTGTAAAACAGGCAACAGGATTTTCTTTTCTGTATGTGTCAGCAGTGGTATTGCCTTTAGAGGCTTATTATACAGTATCATTTGCACACCTGGTGATGGGGGATAGCATAACAATTATATTGAACAGGTCAATTGGATTATCACCATAACTACATGCACAAAGTGTGTTACAACCCACCCCAATGACTCTTAAAACCCACTTCAGTAGTAAGGCAGGCTGTAAGCACAGCAGCCTTTGTACTTAACACTTTATATGCACTGTTTAAGAATAATTAGTAAACAAAACTACTTAAATTTGATGTCAGTAAATATTATTATATTAGTTTTAGAGACTTTTTAGTTACAGACAGAAGTTACAGACTTTTGCACCAAATTTGGCATTCCCATAAAATTGACTCTTCACTCAACTCCGCCCTAAAAGCATCACTGACCAGTCCTATCTTAGCAACTGTTGCTGTCTGCCCAGCATTTGCTTTTCTAAAGTATTTTCATGTATTTATGTATTTTCATAATTTTTAATAGAAGTTTACAGATGTTATCAAACAAGCTGCTAAACACACACAGTATTAGGATCTGCACAAGGTCTGAAAGATTTCCCACATACCATCATTACTTCTTTTGGTGTTTATGAATGATGCTATCTATAGCATTTCCACAATAACTTAACTGTTAATGTTTTTATCTAGCTGATGGCAGAACATATTAGAAGTTCAATGAGTTGTCTGTTTGGGCCGAGTAGAACGTTTTGAGTTCTGAAACTCAGACCGGTTTTCACTGTACATCTTATCTTTCTAAAACATAAAAGTAAATTTGATCCGTTACGACCCCTTTAAACACTAAACGCCTGCTGTTTTAATAACAGGAGTTTTTATGTAAAGGAGATTACTTTTAACTGCTTCCCTTTGATTAGAGCTGTATTGAATAATCTCATTTTAATGTTGCTACGGACTACAGTCTCTGTTTTGACAGACAGTATCTTTTCTCTCCCATCATGCCTCTGTGGCTCACTCTCTACTCACTTTCACAGGATGCATTATCAGTGAAACCCTGGACCGCACAGATGTGTGCTGATGGAGAATGAATCATTTCTACTTGAACTGGGGCATAATGCAAAGAGCACTTCCTTGATTATATGGCCATCAGGGAACATATCTCCGCACCGAATGGTGGCTAATGCAGCCCAGCTGTATTATTGATTCAATTGCATATGCTGGCTTGTGAGAATCTAATAGTGTCCTCTTGGAATACGGGTAGCGATCCTTTCTTTTCCCTGCACAAACAGATCAGAGCTTGATAAAAAGAGCTTATTTTTGTGATGTAAATGACACATGAATGCACACTTGTTTTTATGAATGTATCCCTCATGATACAAAGACTTATACAGTAGGACATGAGAAAAAAGAGTGTAATGTTCTTCTCTTTGTCGTGATCAGATTGTTTCTTTGGTTCCTACTGACAATGAGTTAAATGCTCCCCAAAGGAGATCTCTTTCATATCTCAGTTGTTTCTCCTAAATAGCTGAGATGAAAACATGTGACAATGTGTGATTTTCCTGATGAAGACACCAAAAATCTTCTCAGCAATGTCAATTTTGCCTAGATCAGTATTTAATTCAATTTCTTTTAAGTATTTTTCAACTAACCATGACCAAATTATAAAAGCTATGCAAAGACAATTGAAATATATATATATATATATATATATATAGACTTATCATTTTTTGTTGTCATTACATTAAGTGACACTAGTGGCACAATAAAATGACACATTTTTAACAGTGTTCTCGGTTTTATTGAAAGTCTGCCTTGCTATGATAAAGCTACTTCACAGTCACTGCTGAAACACGCAGCCTGAGTTTTCCACCGTATCTCCTAATGCGAAACAATAGCGCAGCAGCAAGGACCAAATCAATAACTGCAGAAAGTAGGAAACCAAGAATGTATTACTGTATTGTGTACTAGGTCCCCTGTTATTCGTATAAGCGAAGGAAGCGTTACCCATAATTCAGATGCCTGACACACATTTGTTTATCTATTGACTGACATTACTGCCCCTGTATTTAAATAGACTGTGACCTGCAACACGACCTTCATCGTTTGTTTACCTGGTGACCCATGACAGCGTATGCAGATGCGGCCATTCTCGCTACTAGACAAAATTACTTCATCCTTATTCACAAATCAGGAAGCGAGGTTGACTGTGGGCAAGAAAGAGATGTTTTAACCTTCATGGTTGGCTGAGCAGAGAGGCTATCACCACAAGACTTCGTTTATTTCCAGGCACGTGTCCCTGTCCTATTGCGGCGCCCTCCAAACATGCCCCAGATAAGCCAGCAGGAGCTTGGCGGAGACAGAGGGATGCAGGGAGAGCTAATCTGACTCAACAACGGGGTGCTGGAGCAGGTTGCCCTGGGAGTTAATTGTGGTGCTGGCAAGTTAAATGAACATCCTCAAGTGGACAAGAGGAAGAGTGAGAGTGAAGGAGGTCTGTGTGCATCAAGAGCAAAGAGTCACCAGCACTCTGCTTATTATGTGTGTGCGTGTGTGTGTGTTCTTGTTTTTCTACCACTGTGGGGACCAAATGTCCACACAAGGATGGTAAGAGTCACACACATCTACATTGTGGGGACCAGACAGCGGTTATTAAAGTGGCTTGATTATTAAACATACTGAATAATGCTTTTTTACAAATGTAAAAATGCAAAAAATGGTTTCTGTGATGGTTATGCTTAGGGGTAGGGTTAGTGTAGGGGGATAGAATATATAGTTTGTACAGTATAAAAGTCATTATGGCTATGGAAAAGACCCAACAAAGCATCTAAACCTACCGTGTGTGTGGATGTGATAAAAAATGCCATAGAAGTATCATAAAACTGGATCAATTTGGTTTTCTGTCAATCCATTCATTCACACGTTTTGTGAACTAGTAAATCCAGTTAAAAAGATCTGGCTCAAAAGAATCATTTGTTTATGATAGACTTCTCTCAAAAACACAACAAGAAATAGTGGCGAGAAAGGATATTAAAAAAGCTCCACTACCCATTAATTGTAATGTTTTTTTTATAAACTATTCCTTTATGAATATTCTGCATTTATGGTATTTTAATGAACTGAAATGAAAAATTGAACTAATCTATTGAATTTAGTGACTCATTCAGCCATTTCCCCGAAAATAAATCAGCTGAACAGAAGAGGAAATCTCAGCCTCACAATAAATGAACCCCATCTCTTGCCTCAAACACATATTGTAAAGTCTGACATGAAAACAAGGTTTGTGAGTATAAAATCTACAAACCTTCCTCAAACCAATTTATTGACAAATATGTACAGGATAATGTACAGTCAGCCTCACACTGTGTTATGCTTTGTTTCACTAACCTTGAAGGCTCACCCTTATGGGTTCTGTATTCTAGCCACCAAATGCTGTGATGGACCAATCAAAATCAAGTATTCCAGTTAGCCATTTTATAAGAAGACTGCAGTACAATGCAGTATGCTTTTCTTTGAATGCAACAGCGATTTTATTTGTACCAACAAATAACATCCAAATCCTATATACCTCCCATAAAGACATTAACAAAGCATGAATGTCGCATGGTGGAATGTTTTCGGATATTTACATGCTTTGGTTGCCGTCACCTTTTATTCTTTTGCTTCAATCAAAGAAAACAAATTTGACTGGACATGTGATGTTTGATTGCACACAGTGGTAGCAGTAAAGAGGAGGGTGGGGGGTAATCAGGAATGGTATGAGAGTGGTAATTAGGAACTCAGAAACAATCTATTTGTGTTTGGAAATGAAAGCCAGAGTAGTGCTCACAGCAGGCCCACTGGAATATCTATGTCACAATGCAAATAACTCAGTGTTTGTATCCTCTAAGGTATTCATGCATATACAGTGGTTTCAGTATCTGGACAGCTAAGCCACATTTAAAATGTATGGATGCCTTTGCATTCTAGGTATCAAAGCAAGTGGCATTTAAAGAACTATAGTCGACACATACAGCTCTGTTGTTTGCAGATTTGTCTACTATTTTGTTCTAATGCAAATAACTTAATACATTTTAAGAGATGTGTACTTATGTGTCCAAATTCTGTTTGGGGTTACTTCATATTCCCACAAGCATTTATTTATTTGTTTATTTATTTAAATTGATAAACTTAAATTGTTAATTAAAGATAAAAGATTAATCCTAGCAAAAGTTTTTTTTAAATTAAAACTGTTATGCAAAATAAATTAGCAGATTTCTTCAGTGAAATAAAAAATGAACAACTACAAGAAACAATTTTGGTTTTATCCTGCATATTGCCCCAGAGGTACCACCTTAGTTTATTACCCTAACAATGTCCAGAGTAATCAAACAAATAATGACTATTGATTTTTAAATCATTTTAGCTCTTGACCCCAGCAAGAGCTGAGATTTGCAGATGACAGAAAGGGCAATAGTTATGTTGCTGACAGCAGAAGAAAGAGTCAGATGTGTGGGCATTGAGGGAAGATTTCCTCATGAACAATAATAAAACAAACATATTTTCTTATATGAGGGTCCTTTAGGATGTGTCATAAATGTGGTGTTGGGGAAGAACCTACACTGTGGTTGCCATGGCAATGAGTTAAGAGAAGCACCTGCTACCTGCGATCGCGGCTGAAATCCCAGCAGACTCGGGCTATCATTTTCAGCCAGCCTTTCCCATTTGATTAAAGGCTGTTACCAGCCTAACACAGCACGCCTTGCATCTCCCTCTTGTTGTGGTTGGGAAATTACCCTGGACTTCATTAAGTGGCTCATTACCTGCTGTCAGAGCTATCAGAGAGCTCTATTCTGCTCCATCCCCGTTTCTTTCTCTTTCCGGGCTAATCAGACGCTTCACGTGGCGGGAACATGATCTCGCGCTCTGCCTAGGCTTTGCGGATGTCATGTAAAACAGCGGGGAGACAGGAAGCACGCTAAAGCCACCAACAGTGAACACAGAAATAAAAATAGTATTATTAAATAAATAATACAGTGTAGGTTTTAAATTAAAGGCTTATAGTCTGGCATTTACAAAACAAAAATATCAAGATGTAAATACATTTACTGATTAGAAAAATATGCCTTAATGTAGTGGATAAAATATTAATCTTACATTTAAAAGATAGAAATCCCATTTTTTAAATCATTTTAAAGTGACCATAGGTCTAATGTTTTTATAGGTCTAAATAGGTCTAATGTTTAAATGATTACCATGTGATTACCATGTGATTACAAACTTCACAACATTGATTAAAAAAATTTCTGGCCGTCAGTAAATTCAGTAAAAAAGTATTTGTTCTGTTTTAGTCGTGTTGCTTTACAAACCTGATCCTACAAATGTATTCAGTTTGATGAGAAAAAAGCATGGTTTGGATGATTGGAAAGGAAAACATATATAGCTTGTGGCCTATTGGACTTAGGGGCCAGAGGGAAACAGTCCAATCAACTCTGTGGTTAATCCGTGCCTGGTTCTTTCTGAGTTTCCACAGATCTCATATTTGATTTTCCTTTCCTATGGTTAATTCCAATACTTCTACAAGGTATTTGTAAATGTCTTATTCTAATCCTAATACTGCATAAAGGTTTCACTTTATACTTCACTATAGTTATAAGTTTCTGATGGTATTTTGACATATTTTTTCTAAATCTACAGTATAAACCAATCATGATGACTATTATAATCACCACACAATGATGGCAGATGAGGGGTTGTAAAATGTAACTTGCCGTTCTTGCGCAGTATATTTCATAAGAGAACTTTCTGCTTGCTGAGGAGCATTGCAATTTTTGTTGTGGTGATTACGAGAGTTTGCAGTCAAGTACTTTTCCTCTCCTGAGAATTTAGTGAGGTGAAGCTTTGAGCAGGAAAATGGCCATATTTAACAATGTATAATTTCATAATTTTATGTATGGACTTCACATAAAGTCCGAAATATCACACATTCGAAATGTTGTCATGCAAAAACAGGAAAAGGTTTTCCTGCAACTTTCCAGAAAGTTGGAAGCTCAAAATAGTTTAGGATGTCATTTTTTACTGCAGCATTCAAAAGTTCCAATATGATGGAACAATGGGGTCTGCTTTAACCTTGAAACAAGCCCAAATCATTATTCTGCTTCCAAACTTTACAGTTGGCACTATGCATCCGGGCAGTTAAAATTCTTGTGGTATCTTCCAAACCCAGATTCAACCGTCTGACTGCCAGCATTGAGCGTGATTCAGCGTGCTTTTGCATTTTCCAAAGTCCAATATTGGCAAGATTCACACAACTCCACTCCATGCTTAGCATTACACACATTATATATAGTGAGCCTGTGTGCTGTTGATTGGACACAGAACATTATGGCACAATTTCAAGAGAGTTCATTGGCTGACATTTCCAGGGGCATTTCGGAGCTCTGTAGTAAATGCAAAAACAGAGAAAAGACTACACATAAAAAAGGGGAAGTTTTAAATATTAACTGCTTTGGCTAAAAAAAACAAATCAAGTGCACCATCAGCTCAATTGGTATTACATGGCGATAGCAATGCAAAGGTCATGGGTTCGACACCTAGGGACCATATGTAGTGATTAAATATATACCATACATTTATTTGGATAAACGCGTCTGACAAATAGCAATGTGAAGAGTTCCTTTCAAATATTGACATGCTATAAAAACTAGTGAATGGGGACAAAGAAATGTAGCTTGTGCAATAAAAGAAAATCCATTAGGGACATAACTGCCCTAAATGAGTGTAACTAGCCTGTTGTCCACTGGGTTATCTTCAGCACTACTCTAACACACAGCCAGTTATCAGGCAAAAGCATAATCAGGCAACTTTCCTAGCCTGCAGCTATTTTCCTGACTTTCATTCAAACAGCATTCCGTGCAGCCTCCGATCTTTAATCGGGAGCTTGGAAAGCTAGTTTAAAGTCTGTTGGCATGATTCCTACAAAGACAACACAAACATAAAAAATACAATGTTAGGCTGATCAAAGGCGCAGTGCACCTTAAGACAAGGTGGACCTTGGTTTGTAAAATTTATTGGTTACATGCCCAGAATCTGAATGATGCTGCCTATGCGCATGCATTCAGCAAAATTTTGTTTGCTTGTTTTTATTGTTTATTTTTTGCAGGTTGGATACAAAAGACTGATCTTATGCTTAATGGTTTCACCTTTACCTAAAAAAACTTTTAATTTATCTTAAAAATAAATGTATATATAGAAAGAAATGCTAAAATGTCCTCTTTTTGTCAGGGCTCTGGAGGTTACTCCTATTTGCATACATACAGCTGCCTTTGATGTAGTGACATGAGATATGTGTGTGTGTGTGTGTGTGTTCCTATAGTCTAAATATTCTGATGTGACACAAATTTTATTTTTCCTCATCTTATCATAAAATCATTAAAAACACCCAAACAATATATCTGTATCGTACAATCTGACAGAGGAACAATAGTTTTTGATGAACACGAATTGTGCATCGTAAAACTAAAAACAAACGTCTATAATAATCTCTCATTATAATATGTATTGTGATACAAATGGGGTTACGAACAGAAAATACTGTGAGAGGTAACATAAACATTGATTGTAATAAAACATCCTAATTATACACAAAAACAAAAATGGCATCCTGTCTCTGTGTTTCATTTGTATTAACATTAAAACTCCCATCCTTGTTTTGCACCTCATGATGAATCACTGTTGTTGAAATAGTGCACTGCATTATAGCAGTTATCATGTCAAGTGCTCGTTACATGCATTTTGTAAATAATATTTGCATAATCCATGTGCTTTGTACTGTAAAGAGCAGACCTGGCACAAAGGTGAAATATTACCCACCATGCCTGGAATGTGGAGCTTTTGCTTTTACAAGATGACATACAAACCTTTCAGTTCTCGATTACAGTAACACCCATCAGTAGTCCACAACACTACAAGGGCCTTACCGCAAAAAAAATTGGTTTGGAATGACTCCTTTATTCCTGCCTTTGCATTGCTTCGGCTGCCATAAAATCAATGGGCTATTAAATGCTGTTGTAGACTTTCAATATGTTAACTGTAAACTGGGTCCAATAACTGTACCAGGGCCAGCCTTGGCACAGATGTAGTGCTATAAGGGGGAAGCTAGTTTTGCCATCTTAACAACGCTCAAAAAGACATTAAATATCTTAAATACAGGTTCCAATACCAAATAATCTAGTTAGGAATTCATCTTAACTTTTTCAAATAACTTTTGTGAGGATTAAGGAGGATTTTAGTCAGAGATAATTTTGGTTCTCTCTTGTTTTAGTGTCTGATTAGCTTATTAGCTTTTACCGATTTTAATGAATTTATCTGCATATTTCTCATGTATCTCCCAAAACACTTTTGGGATGTTTTCACAATGATGCAGTACTTTTTTTGCCTATATTTAAGGTCTCAAGTGAATGCTGGGAGAATTCTGTAGACTTTCAGCTCTAAAGTAATTATATTTTTATAATCACAAATGTGTAATTCTGGCTATAAATAAACCTCTCACGCTGATTACAATTTCACATAAATCCAGAAATGTCCATGGATATAGAGTGTACGTAATGTAAAACTTAGTAAAACTGCTCATTTAATTTGATTTGGAATACATTAAGCCGAACAAAATGCCGACATGGATCATTTTGATATGATCTAAAAAATACAAGAAACTAGATTCCAAACCAGACATTTCCAGGGCAGTCGAGTCTATACAGAAATACTATCCACCATATTCTCAACATAGGAAATCTTTCTGAAATACAAGAGCCAGTCACAAGCCTTAATTTGATATGCTACATGCTACATTTGGCATTTAAATAAATATTACAGTCAGACAAGGCAGATGTTTTGTGAACATTATGTCAGAGTTCACATATATTTTGTAGATGCCTTTTGTCGACTCTTTTTGTACTGTGTTACTGCACTTAGTTTTATACTGTGGCATTCACTGCAGCACTGCTAATATTGTTAAGTCTATTGTTGAATTGTTGTTATGATTGATTGCATCTGTTTTTCATCACTTGTAAGTTACCTTGAAAAGTATCTTATAACCGTATGTGTATGCATTCAAATATTCTCCACTTCTGAGTGAGGTCTTTGGCATTTTTCAATGTGCAATGGAATAAAAGGTGTATAACTTTAAAAACTGCTAAATCAAACATAACCTTCAAATAAATACGCTGTGGTAGCCATTCTGCCTGGCTACTGTAGTGTTTTACTTACTGTATTTATAGTTGAATGCTACATAATTAAATGGTCAAATACATAAGAGAGTTATTGATAATAAATTATGATTTAAATACAACTAAATTACTACCTATAGTCAGAGGAAGGTTAGGCCTTCTTAGAGGCCATTTTAATGGCATCCATCAGTTGGCAACAGTTTCTTTGACCTTGTCACAGTTTGATAAGTCACTGAACTTCACCGTTAACAGTATGTTTTTTCCCCATGACTACAGTGCCGATTTACCTTGAACAGACCTGTGACCTGCTTAATTATCTACTATTTAATAGGACAGATCTTGATGCATAACTTTTGGGCTGAATAGATTCAAATTGATGACACTGATGTGTGATGCTTTTGATGCAGATGATGTGTGTTTTTTTCTTTTAACTAAAGATACATAACAACAGTTCTGGGAGAATATCAATATGCCATTATCATCAGTTTAACGCTGACTCCACCGCACCTCTCTCTACTTAATAAGAAATGCGCTATGCATTAAAGTACTGCTCTCTCTCTCTAATAGCTTGTATTCGATGAATAAAGAGTTCTCGGGAAATGGCTGTTTTGATGCTTTTGTAGCATTGTTTGCTTCAATTTGTCAGGAATTTATGACCAGGGTGATCAGGTCATCTCTGTAGTGAGTAATACTCTCTAAATTGAGTGAACAGCTGGGGAGTTTGTAGCTGGTATTATAATCTTGTTCTATGTTTCTTATGGTGGGAATTTTCAATGAGAAAACTTAGAAGTACAGAGCTTAATTATATGCTAAAGCTTTATAAAAAATAGCTACAGATTTGCATTTGAATGACCAATGACTAACAGTTTTTGTCCAAAGCGACTTACAAAGAGAGAGATAGCATTTAACATTTTGACCTAAGAACCAACAAGCCAATGTGGCAATCGCATTCTGATGAAAGAGACAGAATAAACAATTTAAAGATTTTTTATTTGAACAGAGCATTAAGAACTAGTCAGGTGTCTGTGAAACAGGTGTTTTCAGTTGTTTCTTGAAGGTTGTGATGGTCGAGTGGAGGTCAACGAGAATGAGAGGTGAGGAGAATAGGTAAACGCCTTAAAGAGCGATCTGGTACCTCGTTGTGGGACGCCACTCGTTTACTGAACGTAGTTGGTGGGAGGGGACGAATATCTGTATGAGTGAGTTAAGGTTGGGGGTAAAGTTTGGTGACTATCCCAAAGGCCAGCGTAGATTTAAATTTAATACGGGCAGCTGACGTTGTAGATCACGTACCTGCATGAAAGAGAGATTAAAATGTGAGTAGTGAATTTTTGGTCATCAAACACCACAACAAGGTTCCTAATGGGCCGAGTAGGTGTAAGAGTTGATGATCCAAGTTGAACTGTGAAGTTGTGTTCTAATGATGAGTTGGCTGGATTACCAGGAGGTCCGTCTTGCTGAGATTAATCAGAGGATACCGTTCCTTCATCCAGTCTGATATGTCTAAAAGGCAAAACATGAAATAATAAAGAAGTAAAGCTGTTAGTCAAATGCATAGCAATGGCAAAATTTGTGTCATTTCTAAGTGTTTCTTAATGCATGTGTGTATAATCCCCATGGAATAGATTCTTTTAAACTAATTTCATTTGTTTGCTAACAATAAATACATCAAAAATACATTCATTTTTGTCACTCTGAATCATTATGCACAATGTCATTCCAACACAAAATATCATTCATTATGTGCTGCAAACAACTGTATAAATATGGCAGACTGCCACACTATTTATAAACTTTGTTTGCTTTTTTTTTCAAATTAGTCCTATATCTTAAACCTTTCACTGACACTGTTGTCTCCTTGGTAAGTAAACATTAACTTTTTGAAACTTGAAAATCTTTGTTACAAAAGCAAAATTGTTACAAAATTGTTACATATATACATAAATATGTATATACATCATTTTTATTTTTAAATGTTAAACTTTAAACACAAGACATGTATTATCATCATACAGCACATAAAGTAACAAAATATACTGAAATCTGTTGGAATAAGATACACTCTCGAGGCAGAAAACTTGTGTCAGCCTGAGTGGACATTTTAGATGATTCTTAAATTTACACCGGTTCCAGAAGTTGCTGAGCTCTGGTAGATTCTGCACCTCACAGATGGTCGGTGGCCATGAAGTGTTGCCTTTGAAGAGGGCTACAGTGTATTTTGGTATGAGAACATTCAATCTTACTCAGTTCCTGACTCCTTTGATTTGGTTATGCCGTTTACGGTCTTATCAAACATGCGGGAAGGTGCAGAAGTAATGTCCTATGCCCATGGTGGAATTCCAGAAAAGTGCAGCTTCCACAATCTGCCAATAAAAGCAATACATCACTGTAATTGGTAGATATTAAACTTGCTTTAAAATGATGGAGAAACCATCCTGCAGGAGCAGTCAGGGAAATGTTTTCTGTGGTTTAAAAGTGTTTTATGCAGGGGCCCGTTTGTTCATTCAATAGCGAGATGATTCATTTGTGCAATGAAGAAGAAAAATAAGTGTCATTTGTTGTTATTTCAGCAGGACATTTCAGCACATATCTCCTGTAAGGTAAAAAGGTTTGAAATTAGTTTACAGGGTTTACAAAGTGACTGTTTGCAGTAGGTTAAACAGCCACACAGCTTCTCTTTTTTGTTGTAGAGGTGGCCTGGAACACATCGCCATTTCCCGTTTCCACTTTTATTGTCATTTTTAAATAAATAAAAGCAGCTCAAAAATGGAATACAATAAATGGTGCTTTTTTGTGTTTTTTGGAGGCTTTCATTTCACCGCATGGTGGCACTTTATAAATATGGCACACAGGGACTGTTTCTCAGGGCAAAAGCATTTGAAACCAGCATGCCGATTTCCCACGAGATCATTTTTTAATCATTGTTTATAGCCTTTTGTGCACAAGTCCCTGGTTTGTCCTAAGCAGTGAAGCTGCCTTACTGTTCTTGAGAAAATCCACCAGGCACACTGTAAGTTCTTTAGTTTCTTTTTGAAGTCTTCCCCACGGTGGCTCATTAATGTTGATATCCAGCTTTGCCACACAGGAAAATTATCATCTGTGCACAAAAGGCTACAAGCAGTCATTGATGCATGAAGGCAACATACCATCACAACATTAAAAACCAACCTTTTGAACAGGATAGTTTATGTAAATTATTATTTTCCCTTGTGGAATGTACAGTAAATATCTGTTAAGCAGCTTCCTCGGGGCATAAATAGGGTAAGTTTGTATTTATTCTATTTACGCATTAGTACAAATTTAATCTACTGTACCTCCCTTTACAATTTGTGTAAATAGCCTCTGCCTTTAGTTTAATGTTTCTTTTTACGTTTCAACAAACGTAAAAAGATCACCAAAAATCTGCAGTTTTCCAGTCACGTTTTTAATGCAAATTAAAGTCGTTCTCTCACTGATATCCTGTCACATTCACAGCTCGAGAACGAGAAGAGAAGTTCTGTAATGGTGTCTTTATCTCCAAGGAACCACAAATAACCCGAGCCTTAACAGATAATGTCTGCGGCATGACACTTGTGTTACATTACCCTTTCAATATCTGCACGCATTGCCATTATCATTTATCTGGCTTTTTTCATTGCTGGGTTGATCTAGGCACATATCTATGGGCGGGGAGAAATGTGCAATTCACAACTGCCATAAAGGCTAAAGTCACAATGATAGAAACACTTATTGACGAACCGGTGATCAGTCAATGATTGGTACTATATCAGATAAACCGGAGACCAGCGTGCTGTGGAATCCAAAGGCCTCTTGTTGGCCCATCGGAGGGACAGCATTAATCAAGACTCAGCATTTATTCCAATTTCTTATCCCATCCACGGACAACAATTTCTGAGTAATGGGATTCCCTTTAGATAAATATATATCCATCTATAGAGGTGTGGAATGCTGAGAGCAATTCATCACATGCCAATTCTAATCAAAGTGTTTCCTAATCACATTATTTGCTTGGATCTACGTTTTGTGGTGGGATTAATGCTAAAATGGGATCATCCAGGATTTGATTGCTGTTTTAGAAGCAAACCTTTCTTCCCCTTTCGTGGACTGTCAACACATCCCAGCGTCACAAAACTGCTTGCCATTGTAAATGATGAGAGGCACATAAATGGAGCGCTTTAGCTTTGGGCCGGTAATTATTCCAGCGAGGCTGCTGAACTCTGGGAACAGCTGGATTCAGAGAGACACATTGAGGGCATGTGAAGGTGGTCGGCTGGGCTTCGTCAGGCACAGATTAAGCTTCCGGGGAGGCAGAGATTGGTTTAGGAATAAGCGGCGCACGCAGCAGGGTGGCAAGAAAGGGAGGCAATGAGCTTCAGAGGGTCTGATGGGTTCTGCCATCATTATTAATAGCTTTTCTCTCTTTCTTTGGGTTACTGTATGAAGTGACTCTTTTTATTTCTTTATTTCAGGTATCAGATACTGCAGATCATTCAAAGTCACTGACATTAGAAAAGCAGGGGTTATATGAACCGAATCATTGTATAATCTCTGCATATGGTCACTCAATTACAGAAGTTTTCGATTTGGAGATTTACAACATCAAAACTAGCCAAACCACACATGTTAAACTATACATATAAACTATATAAACTATACATCAAAACATTACGTTTTGTTTGATTTAGTATCATGGTGCTCCAAACCTTTTTTAATGATGCACAAAAGGAGACAAAATGTCAGTTGTTTCCTGTATAATAAACGCTGACTGTGATTTCAGAAATAGAAAAAGACAAAAAAGCAACATTATATTCTATAACCACCAAAATCAGTCTATATAACAATATACATCTATATAGTGTATTTCGAGTCTTATCAGCTAGAGTGGGGAAAGGCAACATTTCAGCCATAAATCACTGATAATGTTTCTCTTAGCCAAACCTATTAAATCTCATTTGAATATGCGTGTTACAATCTGCTATGTTTGTAACATTATGACCAGATAGGCACTTGCCAGTCTGTTCTTCACACACACAGTGTATGACTTCAGAAGACTTCATTGCTTATTTAGGAGCTTGACAGCCTGTCGTTATTACATTACATGCTGCACTGTAAGAAAAGAGAAACAACTTATGTTGTGTTTCACTGAAGAAAGTATTTTCAATATTTTGGAACAACATGAGGGTGAGAAATTGATATCAGAATATTTCATTTTTGGTTTAAATGTTTCCTGTGCTTTAATGTGCCCACTTCGCGAATCATTTCTATGCCCGTTTTTATCAGTATATCAATGCCTGGAAGCATATTTTTGCAAAGATATCTTAAGCTTCCTGAAAAAATCTCATCTCATCCAATCTTCAGCTATGATGTCTGTTCATTATTTATAATTCTTTGACTCTCTTCTCACCTTGGATATTCAAACAGATTCTGATCAAAACTCAGCTGGGATTTTGGGGTTTGTGTAATCTCATTTTTAATACAGAGTAAAAGAGATTCTTTAGAGATGTCAGGTTTTAAAGTGTGGCCAGTTGTGTGGAGATCTGATGCTCGTGTCTGTATCAGTAGTTGACATGGAGGAGCTATTGGACAGAGACCAGCTGTGATGGTGTATTCGTTTTTAGATTTTCACCTTCTAATAACGCTGCGAGCGGCACGGCGCACCGCGATGACATCGTAAGCATTGATTGGCTTGCGCGGTTGTTGTCCCAGAGACATCATTGAAGATGTTGGTCTCAGGACAACAACCACTTGGCAAAATCAGGACGTGCGTGATGTGCCTAACACAGGCCAGGCTGATTATTGGATTTCCTTCACCCTCTAGGGAATGACCTTTACAGATAATGTCTGACTCTTATCCACTTTCTCTTAACTTTTTCCTTAATGTTTACCCTGAAAATCAGTCTATAGACTACAATAAGGACCATAATAAACCATGCTGTAAATAGTTTCCGTCAAGAATGATATGGCTTTTTTAATATGCTACTTCTTTAATATACTTCCTGTCCTAGCCTTTTACAGGCTATATGCCCTTATTCTCTAAGCATAATTGATTACATTGATTTCCAAGCATAAAGACATTCAATTGCCTGATGCTTGGAAAATGAAATATAAGTACTGTAAACAAGACAACAATGCTAGCTTTGTAGCTATAAAATGTTAGCTTGCAGGTCTTTGATTGTAAACAAAGTCCACTAGCCAAACTGTGGAGAAAAATGCTATCTACAGGTGTATAATTATCAACAGAGAGGATCTGCCTTGGTAGACATTTGTGGAAATTATTTATGATAAAGTAGAAAATTGACCTATTAACTTTGTTTGTATTAGGTTGCATCTCAGATAATCCACTATGTAGCCTACAATGCAATGCACTTATAATAGGTAGGTACTGTAAACTTGGTCATTAGTAAATAAATAATGTTGCCTCAAATGTAGTTTAACCTTTAACAGTTACCATTTTTTAATACACTGAAATTTTCACTGCATTCAATGTTGTCACTAACTTTAATACCTTTAGCCCCTCCCCTTTAATTATATAACAAAAGCTGTGACCGTTAAGTGCACAATGTTCAATGTTCCACAATGTATTTTTTGATTGAAGGTGAGCACCATAGGTCTTGCATTTTTCAGGCATTCCTTGCACTTTCCCATATAAGAAAGCCATTCTGACCATCCACATTTCTGGAATTAGTCAAAGCTGCATTCCAGAAAGTTGAATACATCATCATTTATTAAACTTCTGCCTTCAAGGCACTCATCAAGGCACTGAATTTTAAATTGAATGATAAAAACTCTCACGTCAGTGTTGAGGGTCAAAATAAAAAAAAGGATATAAAATTGCAGTGCTTCTACTGTAATGGTTAGAGGCTCGAGTGATTAATTCCGAACTCGGCTGCACTTCGCATTTAAGGCAGCTAATTCTCTCTTGGAGTGAAATGTAAATGAACTCATAAAAAGCTCAGTCTGTTAGCGTTCAGAATCCGAGAATGAGGTCAAACAATAAAATGAACTGAACTGGGACTTCTGGACTGCCTGAGTGAAGCCGCCTTGCAATATAAACAGCGTTTATGCAGTATATTCAGAAGGTTCTCCAGTCTGTGATGTGTAGTGCCTTAGGACACATATGAAACATGGAAATTAGAGGTGGGATTGAGAGTCTTAAGAGCTGCCTTTTAATCTTCTCATTCTTTGCTGTGTAAGGGTGGTGGAGCATAGTGGTTAAAATTCTAGGTTGGTAAGCAAAAGGTTGTAGGTTCTAACCTTGCCATGGGTGGCCCATAAACTATCAGCCTTGTGCATCTGGGCAAGCCACTTCAATTAATATTAGGAGCATGCATAGTTAACCCTCAGAATGAATACATGACGGGATACAATAGAATATTTTCCCATCTAAACATAATTACACATATAGATGAAATAAAAAATGATTTTGACCCACACATGTAATATAGTGTATTAATGCAAACCATGCAATGCTAACCTACATTTGAGTTTGAAGGTACTGCATCTACTGCTGAAAGAACTTGATGTACAGCACCAAAGATAGCATAATTCAACATGCTGTGTCACTGCCAGACCCCTTTCTCATAATTCTCCAGCTTAAAAGCCACTAAACACCATACTGTCAATATCACATGCAAAGGAATCCTGCTGTGTGCAACATTGCATATACAGTAGTTGTCAGCAGGTCCTTGGATATGGCACAAAGTCAAGTGAGCATGCTAGTGTGATAACGGGACTCCTTCAAGCAGAAAATTGATACAGATAATGGAAAAAAGATGTGCAGCTTAAAAAAAATGTAATACCCTCTCAGTGCCATCTTGAAGATGTTTTACATACGTACATAAAACAAATCAAAAACGTTTGATGACGTAACTAGTGCAATTTCACACTTAACTTCAAAACAGCAGGAGAAATCAGAGGAAGTTAACAATGAACAATGACAAAGCTGCTGAGAAGCACCAGCCAGTGGAAGACAAGCTGATGTTCTGCTGAAATTCTGATAACTTTCTCTATTGTATCTAGATTCTTTTGTTCTTTCTATATTGTACATAAACCATCAAGGTTTTCTGTTCTTTAGAGCTTTCAGATGTCTCTCATTAGTTGCAAAAACGACTTTAACAGACAATTTTGTACACCTCACTGCCCTGTGAATTTTTAAAAGCATAACAGACACACATCCTATGTTTTTTTATATATATATTTTCTGTGTGTGAGCTATTCGATACACTGAAAACATTATCTAACAGAAAATGATCTAACAGAAAAAAAAATGTATTTTTAAAAGAAACTAGTATCTGTATCCACCCAAGCTAATACCCAGGTAATTGTTATTGTTAGAAAAAAAGATCAAGCAAACATTTGTATTTTATTTATGGTAAATACATGCTTCTAATATATGTAATTTATATAAACCAGCATTCGGTCACAAACTGGCTAGCCCCACCGAGTGACAGCTTAGACTCAGTTCAGACTAAATATGCA